>WWPM01023551.1:0-27393 GCA_023279145.1 Glomeris maerens
ATTATAACAATTAATCAATCAAACAGTTCACAATTAAATTATCGATAGTTAAAAAAAATAATTACCTGGATTTGGTGTTTCACAGTTCCACTTATATTAGAGGTTAAAATTGCGCAAAAATGCTACTGAATAATTAATTAATCCCAATCGCAGTCCTTGAATTTCTCGTTCAATCGATCGATGAGCAGCTTATTGATGAATTTTGAGGCGATGTCCTGGATGCAGACACTTTTATGAACTTTTGTCGAGAGATAAGACCTCTCAGATAGATAGTTGTTACAATACTCTCTCTCCTCCTGCTCTGCATGTGGTCACTTCAATGTTCAAACATAGCTGTCCCACAACGCATGCTTACTTCATCGGAAAGTCATAGTGACCTTTCGACCCTTGTGTACTTCAGTAAGACCTTGCTTTGGTGATGACAATTTAACACCTGACCAATCTCACGTTTTTCCCCACCCCAGTAATTAATACCATAGGTATTCCCATTCTATTATTATTGTTACCCTGATACATAATTAACTTTGAAGTTACTATATTTACAACACATTTGTATACAGGTATAGCTTAATTACTGTCATGTGTATTTATTTTTGGAAAAGAAAATTGGCTGTGTAATGTTGATTCGACGAAGATCATATGCTACTTATTTTGAAAACATCCTCCAGATCCTCATGCATTTCTAGATTATTGTTTCCCAAAGTTATATCATGTGACGTTTTATTTGGATCATAGCTGTGTTAATATTATAAGTCCGTTTGATAATTGACATAGAAATTTTCAATTCAGGATGAATTACAAAACAATATATCTTAATGATGCAATAGGTCTTTAACAAATTTAAATAAACGTAAAACAAGTTCATTTTATATATACAGTAGAGAACGTCTCGCTTAACCGGCGGCCCTAAACATTTTACGGATGTAACTTTTTTTAACTTCAATACTTTTTCAATAGAGTATGTATATATCATGTTTTGGTGCTAAATTTGTAGAACAATTACTCTATAACATTGAAATACAATAAACTGGGAAAAATCAAAATTTAGTTTTTTTTTAATACAGGTGATTAAAATGAAATGTTGCATTTAAGTAAAATTGGAATATAAATTAAATAACCTTTAAAAGTAAATAAATTATAATTAAAGTGAAGTTAATTAAATTATCATACGGAAAAATCAAATATTAATTTGGTTTTTTAATTCGCGAAATTGATTTATAATTAAAATGGGGGAAAATGAAATAAGTACTTAGACTTTTCTAATATGTACATGGAATTAAAATTACATATAAATTCAAGTAAATTTGAGATATAACAATTAAGAGTTACATATTTAAAAGTGTAATGCTAGAATGAAAATGAAATTAACAATTTAAAATTAAATTGTAATAGAAATAAAATAGAATGGTCAAATAAAAATTGAATAGCAATACAGAAGAGTTTTTATGGATTTAACTTTTGATTGGTATTTATTTGAAGTACTAATTTTGTCGTTTATAAGGCTTTATCTAAGTTTCTCCTTATTATCCGTTGTTCTATGCCGGATAAGCGAGACTCTGCTGTAGTAAGAAGGAGTTGAAAGCATTTTGCATATTGGTACTATACAGTTTGTTATAAGGTTATTGACTCGTTGGTGCCGAGATATCTGTGGCAAATACACCTGCTGCATTTCCAAACTGGCCCCATATACCAATAGGAAAATAACTAAGTTGCCAAATATAAATTGAGAACTGATAAAAATAAGTATGTATAGTAAGAACTCCCATAAAAACTTTTGCACTATTATTAGAAAATTCTTGTATTTTGTCCCGTGGAATTTGATTTTCATGTACTACAGTGTTATGCAAGTTAATTTCCAAATTTTGAGGTCACCGGATACGTACATTTTTAAATAAAGACAATTATATTATTAAAGTACAGTACAAAGTAAAATGCGAAGTGGTAGATATCAAATTACTTCCAAAATGTTATTACACATGTTTATGGTTTATTCGTGGCAGAACAAATAATGGACGTTGGCAATCTTTGCACACATTTTGTTGACGTCACACCTCGGTCTTTTAATATTTACTTTTCGATTAGAAAATCTTAACCCGGCCTCATCTCAAACTCGTCTTCAACAAATTCGCCAACTTTCGCCTTCATTGACGTCCAAACCATATCCCCATTTGCTAATATTAGCCATTTTTTCCCTTCAGGTTAGGCAATATTGCCAATACAGCAAAATCATCATGGTTTTTATGCCTTTGAATACCTAGTTTGGGTTAAAGGACTTTCATTCCAAATTAACTGAATATCATCAGGTTAATGATGTAAACACTAAATATATTTCACACATATAATTTAAAGTTCTAAGAAATTAAGGTAATAAGTGGGTATTTAATTCGACAATTATATAAATATAGTGGTGTAAAATGTCTACACATTGTAGTGATTCAATGAAGATGTGAGAGTATTGACAGTTTTCTTTGTCTTACACTTCGGTTTTAGAAAAACACAAAAAAGAAGAATGTCCTGTACTAATTCATGGACATAAAAAATTTACTTGGTATAGATTATAACAACTTTTTGGAAAATCTTGTATGGACAATAAACTTGTGCATTTATTTGTAAATCCAATGTTTTCATTGATAGATTTGATGTTGTAAATCACGTGTTCATGCAGTGGATTTTGACAAATTTTTATTGCATGCTGTCGATTCATTGCAAGTGTTTATCTTTGTTAAAGTGTGACACCACGTGGTCATCATTGTTTACCCGGTCGCCATTTTGATTTTGGATAAGTAGTATAGGCTACTTAGTATATACTGGCATAGTGGTGCCACCTGCACTTGAAGCCATTAATGAATAAGAATGGCGGCATTTTTAAATGCCTACTTCAAACTTTAAATCTATCAAAACATTTTGAATTCCATAATAAGTAGATTAAGATCTCACTCTAGTGTAATTACATATGTACTAGCTATTGTTATTACTCCTTGTCTATTATTTTATAAGTCACTTTGTGTACTGTTTCCTTAGTGTAATTTGAATCTGGAAACAGTACTTATAATTGTGCATTAAATTTTCACAAAGCCTTCTTAATTCACAAATACTTAATCCATTTTAAACTTTGCTGAACTCTATAAAGAAATATATTTTCTTCTGAACTGCTCAAATTGACTTTTCATTTATTTGGAGGATTTCTGCTATCATATTTTTCATTAATTTCTTTCAGAGATCTTAGATTTATCATCAGGGACCATTCATTATTTACATTAAACAGTTCCAAAAAAATATAAAACTTATAATTTCAGTGCAAATGTAAAGATACATGTTCTACAAATATTGGTGTTGATTAATTAATTAATTGCTAATGTTATTAAAATAATCTGTAAAGTATACATCAATATATTTCAAAAAATTAGTCAGTATTTCTGGTCACAATGCACTGTAAATTTCTCAATCAATAGTATATTTAAAGGTGTTATTTTCCTGCTTTAAAAATTGCACAATTATTAGGAAGTGATGTATCATTATATAGTTGTAGGAAGGTTTTTAATTGTAAGTTTGTATTGTATACACTCGGTTTGACACAATGAGGTCATGCAACTGCTGTATGTAGGAAAAAAGTAGTGGGGAAAAATTGGAAGGCTTGGCAACAGAAACATGATTGTTAGGAGGGAGTCTGTGATTGGTGGATGTCGGTCTCTACAAGCAAATATGACGGTCAACATTTGGCTTCATCATCCTCTTCTGTTGCTCATATGCGTCATGTAGGTAAGCCTGCCATTTGCTTTCCCAATCTCCCAAAATTGCATGGCCAGCTCACAACCTCCAAATCATATATTAAAAGCACCGTTTCTACTTCTATTCCCGGTAAAAGCACATTTATTTCTCTCTTTCAATGCCTCCCAAGCTGCAAAATCGATCCCAAGCATTTGCAGCTGACCTAAATGAACATTTTTGCCTGCAATGTCATTCCTGTAAATATTTCATTTTATTGCACATTGATGTATATCTGTTATCAAAGTATATTTCACTCCACTGTTTTATAATTATTGGGCAAGATTTATGTAGTATTAATTCACATCATTCCTATGTAATTTCAATATCTGCATGATCAATGTCAAAGCTATATAACTCGCAGTTTCTTATGAAAGTTTAATTTATAACAGTAATTCATCGAAGTTAAATCAAATTTTATTAGTTATTCTCATTAAATTTGCAAGTATCAATTTTCAATCAAGTTAATATTGAATCAATTCTGAATTAAGTCCATGTAAGCAACCGATTTTTTGAATATTAGTGCTATAGAATGGGAAATTTGACCATGGCCTGAAAATGATTTTACAAAAATATGTTTTTAAATTTTTCTCTTATTCAAAATGAATAAGTATACAATATTTGTATGACGGTTCAGGAAAGGTTTAAACGCACAGGATCCAGTTGCATCCGGTTTTACAAAATACTAGGAACTCATTTGCAACACAATACCTCAGTCAAAGAACTATACACAGAGCTTTTTAACTGTTCATAATATTAACCATATGCCATAAAACCAACCTACATTAAAAAAACCCACAATAGTACTCTGTATGTTTCCTGTCAGCTGTTTTAACTGAAGTGGGAAATTTAAAACGACCTGACATGGCCAGATTTTTACGACATAAACCAGCAAGGTTATGTAAACGAAATGTTCACAAAAGAACGGTGCGCTTGAGTGCCAAATGCAGTGCAATACAGGCACTGTTCTTTTGTGAACAGCTTGGATTTTTTTGAAACCACTGTCTGGGTTTTTATGCTGCAAGGCCATGGTTGTCATTTCTTCTCGTTTCTAGCTTATATGGCATGTGTCAGTGCGTGATTTGCATATGACGAACAACACATTTCGCGAAAACAGGTCGCGAAAGTGGTTTTAATTATATGGCTTCTCCTTAACAAGTTTCCTAGAAAACTGCCTCATACAATTGGCTTTCTTTCTTACGTGCTAAGAAAATAAAATCCCTGTTTTGCAAGCTGCACATCGTAAAACCCCGAAAGTTCATTGATTGCATGTGCCTAATATTGATACTATTATTATAGTATATATATTTCATTATATTGCATCTTGATTGAACTTAATAATGGTCAACCCAATTTAAAATGTAGGATCAACCTGAAATGAAAAATATCACCAAGGAGATAAAACAGTTTATATCTCATCAATTGGTCAGTATAATCGGAGGGAAACAATGGTTTATTCCAGTGAAATTTATTAATTACGCTGTTCAGACAACAAAAAATGTTATTTTATCTATATTTCCCAAAGTTATTTACAATAATACTTTTAGCTTCCATGAAAGCTAACAACATTCTTGCTGAATGCTCCCCCTAAAGAAGCAATTTTTCAGATGATTCGTCTTTTCTTTTGTGCATTTCCAGTCACATTTTCCTCCAAGTCCGCATCGAGTAATTAGTTTTTTGATGACCACAACAAACGTTCGGCAATGTCACCGGGTCTTGTTTGCGAAGCGGAAGAGCCCTTGTCTAAAATGGACCCTGAATTAGTCACCTGTGCAGGGTCTTTGGGCCCAAATGCCCCGCAACAGAATCAGCCCGTGGTTCCTGAAAGCAATGGTCAAGCGGTCAGCGAGACCTTACCTTTGATGTCAAACACTGTACCAGGTCCTAACTGTAATTTATTATAATAATGTAAATCATTGGTTTGAATATAGTATTTTATTTCAGAAGTGGAGTTCCAGTATGTGGCCCCTGATGGCAGGTGGGGCTGGATGGTCCTTCTGGGTTCCGTTACAGTCAACACCCTCATCCCAGGACTCATAAAGTCGTTCGGGGTCCTTGTGGTAGACATCCGCACAACTTTCAACGCATCGCCAACTACAGTCGCGTGGATTCCAGCCCTTACATTCGCTCTCTACAACCTCCTGGGTATTTAAAAACTTCAATATGTTGTCACTGGGTCCAAATGTCTATCTGGGACACAATATACTAACCAGCTAGGACCAGGCACTGTCTCGATTCCACGCGCGTCCCCGCATCCGTGATTCTGGGTTGCATTTCCGATACGGTCCCAAAAAAATACCGGTGAATCTATTGTGCACTTTTTGGGAATAGAATACTAAATTCTAGCACTAATACACGTAGCTAGGTCCTAGCACTCTTGGTCCTAGCAATTAAGGCCAAAACAAAAGCCCTGTTACGAGGCTCATTGTCTTCAACCAATCCTGCGATGATCCTTTTTGCTAAAGGACGTTTGTGCCTAATAGTGACTATTAGACAGACCCTAATCTTGGTTGTTATATTGTAGTATAATGGTCCCTTTTATAATTCTACAAATGTAACCCCATTACGCATGTAAAAACAGGCCCGTTGGCGAGTGCCCTAAGCATCAGGTTCTCGTGCCGAATGACCACGTGTCTGGGAGGCTTGTTTGCGGCAGTAGGACTGGCCCTTAGCTGCTTTGCAAACAGCATAGAGTACCTGTATTTTTCCTACGGCATTCTGGGAGGTGAGTTTTCCGAATTGGTATGTAATTTGTTGAAATTCTCATTATAGACGTGAATTGTTATATATAGGAATCGGAGCCGGCCTTTCTTACACTCCAGGGGTATTGATAGTGGGGCAGTACTTCAAGAAACGACTGGGAATGGCCAACGGCCTCTGTGCCTCCGGCAGTGCCCTAGGTGCCATCATCCTGCCGCCCTTACTCAATTTCCTCCTCTCCGAATACGGCTTCCGCGGAGTCGTCTTGATCATGGGCGGCGTGATACTGAACGTTTGTGTTGGGGCCGCACTCTACCAACCTGTGCAATGGCATCTTCAGAAAGTGCCCATACTCTGCAACCCTGACTCGGTACCGAAACCGTTTGAAAACAACGTAATCGCCTCCAAACAGGGTATATAGGTCCACTTTGCGACAACACGTACCTTCTTTCTTATAATGTACCCTACCTTTGTTCAGATTCCAGGTGCAGAATGGACACGCTTGGTTCCGAGTCCTGCTTAGGTCCCACTTTGGGCAACAACTGCAAATCCAGTCCTGCCAGCATCAGGAGCAGAGTGCCCCAACCTCCTCCGCGGTTCACTTGGGGCAGCTACAGCTCGGTTGGCAGTAACTCTGTCTACAATAGTGATGCTGCCGTTGCCAACTCGAATACCAACTGTCTCGCGGTTGTCGCCAATGGGCACTGCTCCGACAAACAGCCCAATGTGGAAACGGTGGCGGTCATTCATAGGTCACCTAGTGTCCACTCAACATTGTCCACATCGTCGTTCGCATACTTGAGTACCATCCACCACGGCAGCGCAACGGCAGCTTATCAACTGAGTCACCTCAGCCCTCCGAGGACCTCGACGGATTCCAGAAGGGGTACTGGCTCAGATCTGCCACGCTTGGGTCCATCCAAGGGTGCCACAAGGCCCCAGGTGGCTAAACAGCCCTTATTCGACGCGTCCCTCCTCTGCAACGCGATGTTCTTGCTGCTCACGTTTTCCGTCGTCACTTCTGGCATCGGATACACGAACCTCATCATCGTGCTGCCAACATTTGCCCAAGACCTTGGGATAACCAATTCTGCTTTGTTGCTCTCTATTATAGCAGGTATAACTCGCAGGTGTCCCATACTTCAACGGCAAGGTTTTCTAAAGGCCCCTTCAAAATGATACGCGACAACGATCGCGGACAAACGAAACTACGACTTCCTTTGGAATTTTTTAAAAGCAATTATTACTTAAGATATTTTTAATCAAAGTTGAGGAATTTCTGATGCGGATGATGTGCCTGCTGTTGCAATTTATTACCCAGCTCAGTGGCCAACTTTAATTGGTCCCAACAGCAGTTGAAAGGCACGCTGCTGGCACTGATGGCGCTCCATACTTAGCTTATTTAAGTCTTTCTGTGAGCCCTCATGTTTTAAAAGTATATCTTAATTATTTTCAATAAATTCCAAAGAAGTCACAGTTTTATTTTTCTGCGATTGTTCTTCCGTGTGATTTCGAGGGCAACTTAGAAACCCGTTTTAACCCTAATTGTGCACTATATTTCAGGCACTGATTTAGTCGGCCGTTTATGTGGGGCCTGGATGTCCGACTTCACGTGTTTCCCACGAAAGTACATCTACATGAGCGGTTACTTGATATCGGGAGTCGTGCTGATCGCCACTCCGGGCAACGCGACAACCTTCGAATCGCTGGCGTGTTGTTGCGCGGTGTTCGGCTTCTTTTCAGGAATCTACATTGGCCTGATGGCTGTCATGTTGATTGACCATCTAGGTGCCGAGAAACTCGCCAACTCCTTCGGCCTCAGCTTGGCCATCAACGGAGTGGCCATGCTTGCCGGCCCACCCATCATCGGTAAAATCCATATGCTATTGTACCAACCAATGAACTTTAAACTTAAAGGTGACCTGACATGGTAATTTTCGACATTTTTTATTTTTATGAAATTGGAAAGAAATATATTCCGCATAATGTGGAACCTTCCTGCAAATTTTCAGATTATTCTGCATAACCGTTTTCAAACTGTGAGCAGTTGAATCTGCTACAGTGGAGTGACAGTTAGCAGGTGTTCGTAGGGAGATACACCTGCTAAGTGTCAAATTTCTACATGTATGGGTGCCATTCGTAGCAGTAAAAGACGGATCGTGCACCTGTGCTGTGGAAATGCTCCCTGTGTTTTTACAACCAGAAACACATGATGCTGTATAAAATGCACATGTGCTCAAAACTGGTTTGAGCAAGTAGGCTTTCCATACTTGGAGTCAACGTCATTGATTGACGTCGTCAACTCTTTACTCCAATTTGTTTCCAAATATCTCTTAAGATAATTTAATTAAAAAAAATTCAAAAAGTAGTTTCCGTATTTTGCGGTGATTGTTCTACAGTGTCATTTTCAGGGCATGTTACAAATGAACCTTGTCAGCTCATCTTTAACCAACTTACTTTTAAACTCTTTAGGAGCTGTTCAAGAATCTCTTGAAAGTTACGGGCCTGTAATCTTCATGCTGGGAATAGTTATAATTTCTGGCGGTCTTATCTGGATACTGGAACCTCTTGCGGCCAAATATGAAAAGAAAAAGAGTCTCCGTCTTGCGGAATTGGCGTTGAAAACTTCAAAAGGCGCAGCTTAAAAATAAACCAACGGTCCATTTTTAAGGTTCATGTGACCTTTTTTGAGGAGCTGGTGTAATTGGAATGCATGGAAATGATATGCTACTTGTTGACTTTTTCTAAGCTTTGAATATTACCTATGCTGCTTCACACTCAGGTGTTTATTGTTGCTGAGTTGTGGCAAAGTGCATGATATTTAAAGTGAGGATGTGAAATTGTTGAAGTTGTAAACAATGCGAGAAGACTAATAACGACTCCGGTGACAACTTCTCCTGAATTATAGCATTTCTTACAGGTTTACTGTGCATACATATATATATACATACACAAGTATTATGTAGATTATTGCATTGTAGCCTGATATGCGATTCATTTTTGTCATTTCTAATGAAAATACATATTGTTTTGTGTGGCAAAAGTACTGTATGTATATATCCGGCGTATGGCGATCATGTTATTCAATGGTGTCAATATTTTTTTATAATATGAAACCATTTTCAGTGCGTCGCGAACTTTTCATATGTAGTTTCTACGGCACTATGATGGGCAATATTGAATAAAAATAGACGGCTATACTTTGTTAATTCAATGAATACGTTCCTTAGTAATGTACTTATACACATATACCTCTTGATAAATAATACAAAGCGTTATTCAATTTAAGCCCAGGAGATTTACACCAATCGGTTCAAACATTTCACTTCAAATTGCGAGCATTTTTAAATGTTATAACTACCCATATTTTGTCTGATCGAATTTCCTAATATCATTAGTACATTTTTGGAATAATATGCGTTCACTTTCTGAAGCTTTCAACTGAATTCAAATGTGGCAAAGTCTTAATTTGGCGAAAACATATCCGAACGCCGTCGCCATTTTCGAACGTTTTCAAAAAGTCCGTTTTTGCATGCCCAGTTGTGCCAAGCTGATTCAGTAGCCGTCGGCCGTTTTAGAACGTTTTCAAAATTGCGCATTTGAGCCAATCGGATTCAGCGCCGCCAAACGATTTAGAACGTTTTCAAAATTTGCTCAGTTGAGCCAATCGTATTCAAGCGCCGTCCGCCGTTTTAGAACGTTTTCAAAAAGTCCGTTATTTCGCAGTTATAAGGCAATGCGTCCGTCATCATAATTATTCATAATTGCCGTTTATTGTTGGAAAACATTTAAAATCAGTGTTTCATGCATTTTAATATTATTATAATTGCCGATAAAGCAGGAAATTTAAGCATATTTCTCTAGAAATAAAAATGTAGCCACTTTTCGGCTTGGTCGCACATCTCCTTGCAAACGACTGCCCCGATTAACACCAAATTTTGCCACAGCCGCGCAAATCACCCCCTGAGTGTTATTGGGTGCCCATTACCCGCCTGGTGGATGCAACAAACGATATTTCTTTTCAAATTTCCTGTTGCATTTCAATTAAGGTTTTTCATTCCAATTTTGCTTATTCGTTCACATTTTTTTATTTCATTCCCAACTTCGAAAACACTGAATAACATCGGGCCGTTCAACTTGGAATTAACTCCGTGAGTATATTTCAAACTTTCCCATGGACTGTTTCATGCCTTGCATCACCTACAATGTTTCGAGCCCGCCTTGGTCTCCTTAATCCACCAGCGTGGCGTGGCGCGGCGTGGCGTGGCGTGGATGGAGTGGCGTGGCGCGGAGTGGATGGAGTGGCGTGGCGTGGCGTGGCGTGGCGCGGCGTGGCGTGGCGTGGCGTGGCGTGGCGTGGCGGGTTGGAGCGACCATGTATGGCCACCTTTATACTCATTTCACAAACGTTATCTCAATTTAAGTCCCAAACCAATCAAAACCTAATTGAATATAATTGTGTATTTGAGCCAATATTATTTGACTATCGCATGACTATATATGCAGACCAAGCACTGGGGTAGATCCATCCTATAATTATTATGTAAATTTCGGGTAAAAGCTAAAGTTTTATTTTCCATTACATGTTTCCATACATTAATTGTTCATATTCCACGATGGAATGCGATTTATTTTCTATGAACTGATTGTATTCACAATACTTCTTGGGTTTCTACTCAAACAAAACATCAAATCCGTGCCAGTATAAAATCGTTACTTCAAATAGTATACTATACAACTTATTAATAGAGCAAATTCAATATTGATGCAATATTAAACTTTGTCATCATTAACTCGAACTGGTTCTTGTTTTCGTTCGGCTTTTATAGCCAAATCCATGAAGATCATTACTAAACTGCTGACAGTCAGTAAACTTCCCATCAGCCACATAGCAGGGTCGTAGCTGCCAGTTGTGTCCTTCAAAACACCTGCAATTTCAAATAATAATTAGAGAAATCTTTGTTCAACACAGACAAAAGCAAGACAAACCATGATCACAAAGACATTTACTCTAATAAAGTTCTTGTGTGATGTAATACCATAATGTAGCACAAATTGGATTAAAAACAATTGGAAGTTGTCAAACATTCATTTACTTACCAGCTGCAGGTGGAATAACCAAGCTGACCATTCCTTGGAAGAGCCTAAGAAGCCCATACGTAGCTGGTAATCTTTCCACACCATGTAGATCAGCAAGAATGACTGGAAGCAGCATGAAACAGGCCCCAGAGCCAAAACCATATAGGAATGACAGAGCTCCTTGAACTATGTATGAATGCACTAGTGGAAGACTCATGGTTGCAACTGCCCCTATCATGCCACTGATGACATAGCCGTGGGTCCTTTTGATGTAATTCTGGTCCATGACCCAACCGTAGCCGATTCTTCCTAAGAGGTCACCCCCAGCACTGATGGACACCAGGACAGCAGCGTCCCTTTTGGAGACACCGTGGGCAATGGCAAGGGCCGGCAGGAAGAAGACCACATGGGGCACACTGCCGCATAGGGCACTCCCAGAGACGAGGCTGACCAGGAAGGATGGCAATTTGAAAAGAGATACGTCCAGGCAAAGACTAAAGATGTGAAGTAGCTGTGCCAGACATCCACTAGGTGTTCTGTTCAAAACATCAATCAAACTTATATCAATATCATTCAACTTTATGGTCTCGTCCACCAGAATGTTCAAGACTCGTTCAAAAGATGAACTGGCAATGTCTTCTAAAAGGTTTACTATGAAAATCAAACTGAAGAGCAATCACACAAACATAAAATTATGACTTAGATAGACATTTGAAATCAAAGCTCAGGAATTTCTTAGTTGACGAGGTATTTGCTGCAGGGAAGGGTGAGCAAAATGCAAGTACATTTCACATTTGTTATTTTTTTTTGACAAGTATGGGTCTTTCTGTTGAAAGTATAAGAAAGTAGGATCTTAAGTAGTTTATTCAGGGTACCTTAGAAAACCATGTCAGCTCACCTTTAATCGAGAAATAAATGAGAAATGATTACTTTTTATTGGAAGACTCTGGTTTTCCGAAATTTGAGATGGAACTGCAGGCAGTGACTGGTGGGGCCCCTGGAAGTGCCACCAGGGACCTGACTGAACCGAATCGAGACGGTTGCTGGGAAAGTCTGCGAAACGACACGAGACTTGAATTGCGCACAATGGGCACCGTCAATGTATTGTTAGGTTTTTCCAAAAGGTCCATCTCCGAATCATTGCCTTCTTCTTCTTCTTCTTCTTGCTGATTGTCACAATAACTAATGACACTGGCAGTGTGCACGTCATTGATACTGTGATTAAGACTGCGGCTCATTTCCCGGATGTCTCGTGCTTGCGAGATCTTTGCACTCAAGTAATTGTTCTGATCCTCTAGGGCCTGGGTCCCCATGGCTCTCCTGTACTGCACCCACTTAAGCAAGTCGACTTCATTTAGGTCAGATGGGTCCTTTACTCCATTCACACTCAGCAGGTTCTTGCCTTCCAATGGAAACTTCTTCGATGCGTTTGCCTTAGATGACTTCTTGTTTACCTTCCAAAATAAAAACACAAACGCATTTAATAAATAGCGGAGAATGATGTAATTAATCTATCTTAGGAGATTTCAATATTGGATGGACCCTGTTGTTATAAGTTTAATACCTTTCTGGTTCCGAGTTTGCCGTCAGGTACGAATAGCAGCCCGCAAGCGCAAACGTTGAGGACAAGACCACCCATGATTAATAGAGTTCCCCTGAACCGGTATTCCTCCAAAAGTAGACTAATAAGACTAGGCACAAGGAATGAGCCGAATGCAGTTCCTGATAGACACAGTCCATTTGCAAGTGCTCGTCTTTTCACAAAGTACTGCGAGATTGCGATGACCGATGGAGTAGTTGACAATCCAGCACCAATGCCTATATATAGTATATAAACAGAAAGAAAAGGATCTTTATATATATCATTTCGACTATAATGAGGACAGAATTTATCAGCCAATCTGGGCTAAGACTAAATATACAGGTATTTCTCGGCTTCATGTAGCAAAACGAGTGATATACTAGTTGACAGAAGAATATAGTTTATCATACAGGGCGATTCAAAAATAATAATAAAAGTGGTTTTATATTGGAATCCCCTCCTTAACTCACTGTTTTAACCAATTGCATTATAGAAATCTGAATAGACGCCAATTTAAGAAAATTTTTCGTATCAATAAAAACTACAAAACCTCTTCTGTCAACTGATATATCATTCATTTTTCTATGATTCAAAAATGCCGAAAAGTATAGCTTTGAATCATCACAAGATAAGAGAGTAGATTTCTCCAAGATTATAGTGGATCGAAGAACAGCTAGGATTTTGTGAAACTTATTTCAACAAGTGTTGAAATCCAAAATGGCCGCCAATATTAGAATATTAAGACGTACCGCACACAATCCCAAAAGTGATGTTGAGGAACATGACACTGGTCCCAAACGAGCTGAGAACCAAGCCCAAAGAGCAAAGTAATCCTCCAGCAAAGACAACCTTGTGGCAGCCGTGTACTTTAGCCAGCATCCCAGAGATTGGTGCTGTGAAATATAATGCATTATATTAGTTTAATACCGATCCAGACCACTTTTAAGTAAAAAGCCCTTCTCTATACCAAGTCCGATCATAATGGCAGTCAGAAGTGCTGGGATCCAACCGGCTTCTGCCGCGGTACTTTGCGGGAAGGCTTCGAGGATCTCCAGGTAGATGGCCCCATATGCCCTTAAGACCATTCCGGGGATGAGGATGTATACCACGAAAGACCCAGCAACAACCATCCAAGCCCAGCCGCCATCTTTATTCTTTGTTTGATCTTCGCGTTTCGTTTGGCGGCCATCTTGTTTTTCATCTTCATTGTCCGAATCATCGGCTATTTCGCATTTCCCATTAGCCGGTATGTACTTGAATGAGGTGTTTGATTCCGTTCGGATTCGAGGAGGAATGGGCCATTTCCCGGTGCTGGATTCGCTGGATTGTCGTCTTTGTTGGTGCTCAACCCTCAAATCGCCTCTTTCAACAGGTTTTCGAGATTTATTCCCACTTTCATGTACATTGTTATTCGCCTCGTCGTTATTTTGTTGTAAAAGAGTTTCTCGTTGTTTGCTCTCATCTGAATCCCTTTCACAATCTTGGGTCACAGTTTCCGGAGGAACCATTGTTATAGTTTTTTTCTGTCCTATTTACTGCCTAGAAGACTGTGGCCATTTAACCAGATGAAATCTGAAATATTAAGGTTTCTGTTGATATCTAAATTACTACTAGCCAATTTCTAAACTGTTAAAGGCTTCTAAGATACCGTAAAACATGTAATTGTCTTGCATTGCGATTACAAACAAATTCAACATTAAATTCTCAATGTAGTCTACATTCTCTTTGAATTTTTTAGTTTCTTCTCTCGTTTCGCTTATTTTGGAAACTTAATTGCGAGTTAATTTAGAACATCATGCACTGTTTTAATGGTCATTAACTTATTGAAGTCTGCATTTAATTTTAAGTATGGTCAGCTGATTTGTCACTCGAAATTGCAGGTTGTTAAAGTTGAGGAACAAAAGACTGTGGCATAGAGTTGTTAGATCGTTACATTTTAAATGTTATTATTATGCAATGTGCATGGCCTTGATCCAACTTGATCCAACCGCGTTGAAATGTTTACTAAATTATTTAGTGCTTTAGATACAAGTGGAAATTCAGTTGCAATCGCAAGTGAAGAGTGAGTTTTAAGTGTTGTAATATAGTGCAGGCCAGTAAGTATATATGTTGCAAATGTGGAGTATGCAAGCTGCGAAATGTTTGTAATATTCACATAGATAGGGTCCCTTATGAGTTGTGTTAATGATTAAAATGTTAAGGTTAGCAGTCACTTAATGTTTGGCCTCATTTGCTATTACAACATCGATTTATTTGCATGAATTTAGGACTTGACCGTAGGGAATTGAAGTCATTTGGCTATCAAGGTTAATCATCTCTTCCAATTATCTGTAGCCTATGAATGACATCAACTCGATAAATTTGATTAATACCAGTTTTTAAAGAAACTTATTTTTCTACATCATGACGAGCAGAAAGATAAAAAGCCCTTTATTGCCGATTATAATTGCATGCTTGCTTAGAATTGCAGCAAGTAGTTATTAAAAGTCATTTAGATGGTGATGATGATGATGAAAGGGGTGTTAGCAATTTATTATTTACGATGTTATTTTCCAATTATTTTACACATCGCATTAATATAAAGTCAATTCCATTATCTGAATTGTGCTACATTTAAATATGCAAAATTGAAACCAAATCTAAAAAGAAAAATATTCACTACAAAAATTAATTGAAGGTATATTCCAAACGTAAAATATCCAATTGTAGTTTTATTCGATTATTGTCAAAGAAAAAGTTTTTGTTTAATCGCATTGAAATTTCTATTAAATGACGTTCATTTCTGAAGAAATTGCGTAATTTTAGTTTACAGGAAAGCGACCCCTTAATACAATCCTTTCCTGCTTCACACTACTTCCTCTTAAAATATACAAAACTTTCCGTTGTTTTCGCCAAGTTCCTTTTTATATCTCACAAATATCTCATAGGACATGTGTTGCAACGAAAGGATAGCACTTGTTTGTCACTGCTTTTCTAAAAATATCAATATTTTTTTGATTTGTGCACTGCGCAATCTTCTAAATTAACAGTTGGTGTGAAGGACTTTGTTTGTTCTCCAGGAAATCTTTTAGACGATGCTTACTGGATTTAAACTGACTTCATATCAAGGTTTTGGATGACTATATTAATGTCGCAAAGGTTGTTTAGATTCTTGGATAAACACGATTACCGCATCAAGTGATAGCTCTAGCCTCTAAATCATTAGATACTATTATCTGTAGGAAAGATTATATTTGAACATTTTAGGGGAAAATAAACAGAGATTGCTAGATTTTGGGAATTTGCTGCAATAACGTAGCATTTATATTGTTCACACAGCTATTAACTTGTAGCAAATGCATGCAATTTTCAGAAAAGTTGCCAGCGAAAAATGAGAAATTAAGTTACTGTACGTACAAAGCTAAATTATGTTCAGATAATTGCAGGATGCTCATTTGCTACACAAAACAATGGAGATATTGTCATTAATATTCCAAAAAAGCAAGTGATAAACATGAAAATATCACCAAGCCATAAAATAAATACCTATAATACTTTAATAATTAATCACAGTTGCAATGGCATTATATAGATCAAGTAATATATTTGCTGAATTGGATGACTAACCTGGAGCAAATTGTGAACGTTTGCGAGTAGTTGATGCTCATCGTCTTAATGGAGCAATCTGGCAAATGCTCTATACTTTTTCTCTCCTTTTACCACGTGACGTCATCATCTTTTTTCCCCACCTCCAACACTTCATAGCAACCGATCCAAAAACGTCACAAAATGTAATAACGATCAAGCATTTGCCTATGGCGACCCTGGCCCGGTTTCATCATTATTAATCTGCTGAATCCAGGTTGTCATATCATGTGAAAACTAGCAGGGGATCGTTCGTATATTGCTAAACGGATGAGGGGACATGGGTGGTACTTGCTGCAACTAACTACAAGTGTGATTTTACAATTTCTCATTCGCCTAGATTAATTGAGACCGCATTGTGCCATTCATAGTAACACATGACTTAATTTGCAGATTAATGCAGTAGTGAACCGACAAGGTTTTCTAAGGTAACATGTAGATAATAATTTGGAAGTGCCTCTTTTTAGATTTTTTATAACTTTCTTCCTAGGTTATAAACTCCATTGAAATTATCTAGCTGTCAGTTCAATTTAAATCGCTCTAAAATACAAATTGCCATAATGCGGGATCCAATTAATTTACGCACAATTCTACTATATATTGCACGCTATATAGAAGTGTTCTCAGGGGGAAAATTGTTGATTAATTATCTAAAGTGTTTGACGCACTTCAGTTGAAATCTTACACAGTAACTTAAGTGTTGTGCGTGAACAGAGGATTGCGCTCATCACTTTCAATTGCTTTACCATCTATGTAGTTCAGACGACACATGTTTATTTTTCAAGAAGCTGACTTAAAAATATTATTGTTGCATTCAGGACGATTAATTGCATCTATAACTATGAATTATAGGATGTGCAGAAAACCATGTGTAATTGAAGTAGGGTACAAAATTACTGGCATTAATGAATGCATTTCATTTATTCATTTCATTTTCGTTTCCTGCATTTCAGATTTTATTATTAACACTTGTTACAGTAATCGTTGCACCATCTGGTATCAGAAGTGAGAAGCATTTATCAGAAGGTTGACGGTATATTCAGTTTGCCTATAAGTTCCAATCAAATGTGCTATTTAGTGAGTACATGCAATAAACAAGTTGCTAAATGTGCTACAGTATGACGTCAATGGAATTACCTTTTAAAAGATTTGCCGTGTCATAGTGAAATATATAGTTATAACACTACCGTGATCACGAGCACGCGGTTGCTACGTATTGCTAGCGAAAGAAGAATTGTGATTTTACGCCACGTGAAAATCACGTTCTTGATTTCCATAACATGTTGCTACGTAAAAAACAATACCGGCTTTACAGAAAATGTCATTGTACCGTAAGTTGGAAAATACAAAAACATTTCATCAACTTAGATCTCTTTATTTATACAGTTTACAATAATACAGTACGTAGTATTTGGTTGGATGCCATTTTTAGTAACCTTGACACTGGACATCCTGAAACTCCTTCGACGAACAAACAATTCCGGTGATTACCCTGTTCATACGTATTCATTTGAAACTGTTCGGAGCAACATACTGAATATCATTTTCATTCTGCAACGTAAACTTCAACAACGCTGAAAGAAAAGCGAGCAAAGTGGTTTCAAGAGTTCACACTATATTTTAATGACCTTTGAGAGAACCGGATAAAAATACCAGTTACAAGCAAATATACAAAATAGTCATGAACAGATTCATTAAGAGGATGGAAGTTGCTCAAGTCTTCTCCGTATCTCTTCCACCAAATCACCCCGTTGAACCGTAGTCTGAACATTGCATCGAAAAAGAAAAAGAAAACAAAAGTTCATACAGTATTAAAGGCGAACTGATAACAACTTCATTTGGAATTTTATTTTTGTAATTACTATTAAAATCAGTAATCATACCTCTTGCCGGGTCTGCACGTCTCTCAGTGTCACTTCGCCTCTTTCAATTTCAGATTCTCCGATTATGGTGACGAGAGGTATGCCGGAATCTTCGCAGTACTGCAACTGTCCGAGAAGCTTCGGGTTCTTCTTGTAGGGCATCTCTGCCTGAATACAAAAAAACACACCAACATAAAGACCTCGGTTGGCAGGAATGACATTATTAATTTCAGTTCTAAATACCTTAATGCCTGCATCCCAAAGCTCCCGGCACAGCTTCATCCTTTCCTCGGTTAAGTTCTTTTGCGCCGACGCAACGTAGATCTCCGTTTCCGTCGTTCTGATCTTCGCCGAAGAAGCCTGATTCGTTGGGTCACAAGAATCAGTCTTTGAATTTAATAATTGAGAAATACTATACACAAACCTGGACTTTGGCTTCCATGATCGCAAAAAGCCTTTCGATTCCCACGCTGATCCCAACGCAAGGAACGTTACGGCCCTTTGCGTCGAACGTTCCCACGAGATTGTCGTACCGACCGCCTCCGGCAATGCTGCCTAACCCACCACCTACTTCTTCCGGTCCCAAAACAGCTTTGCTATTGTCTGCAGAACAAGTGAATCAGTACGCGTAGTCGCAATATTATTAAGATGAATACCTACCGGTTAGGACTGCTTCGTATATAATTCCAGTGTAATAATCGAGTCCTCGCGCGAGGCTAGCATCGAATACGACTAGGTTCGCAATGCCGAGGAGTTCTGCGTAGTTCAGAAACAGTTTCATTGCTTCGAGGCCTTCGCGAGCCGACTTGACTTTAACGAGAGATTGGTCAGCGATCAGTTTGTCGACGAGATCTTGGCCGCCGCTCAGACTGACGTATTCGCCGATGCGATCCGCCACTTCGGGCTCCAAGCCCTTTTCTTCTACCATCTCCTTTTTAACAGCGTCCCATGGCGACTTGTCGAGTTTATCCACCGCAGAACATATGGTTCGGAATTTGTCCTTCGGCACCCCGCACGTTTCAAACATCCCGTCTAAAAACTGCCTGTGGTTCACCTGTGGATGAATATTAACCAAATTTCCATGCCTGTTTAAAAGTGAACTGGCAAGGTTCACTGCAAATTACACTGAAAATAAAAATATTACTTTGATTTTGAACTCTCCGATATCCAAACCGGAAAGGATCTCGCAGACGATCCGCACGCACTCCGCGTCCGGAATCATTGGGTCGTACTGTCCCGCGATGTCCACATCCTAGAAACCACACATTACTTATAGTATTCTCTCCCCATTGCCTAATAGTATGTAGTTTTTTTTTTAATTTACGCATTGATAGAATTCCCTGAGCCGCCCTTTGGCGACCGACGGGTTATCTCGGCGGTAAACCTTGGCGATCTGATACCGCTTGATGCTCGTGATCTTGTTCATCGCAAGATACCTCGCGAACGGAACCTGAACAACTCAGTTTAAGGATTCATACATTCACTCGTATTTTTAACGGAGCCAAAGTGCTGAAGGATACTGTCAAATCGTAACGCAGAGAAAGGATTTCGCCGCCCTGATCTGCCAAGTCGTATATGAGCTTGGAATCCTCTCCGTATTTACCAGTAAGAACTTCCTGATAAAGGAAATTGGGGAATGCACAATGAAAGCAATGTTTTCCATTAAACATCTAAAGGAATAACAGAAAGAGACCTTGAGTTCAAACACGGGCGTGTCGATAGTTTCCGCGCCATGGCGTTTGAAGCAGTCGATGATCTTGGAAAACACTTTTTCCCTGATGGCCATATGTTGAGGACCGTAATCTCGAGTTCCCTGTCAAAAAACGGATTCAGCCAAAAATAGCAAACCTAAATATGTATACAGATTTATAAACTTACCTTAGCTGTTTTAAGGATGAACTTTTGAGGGCCATTGTCCCCTAATCGAGCCTTTAATTCCAGCAACTTTGCAACTTGCTCATCCACCTGAGGAAACATTTACAAATATTAATATTTATAATGCGTTTATCCACAAGCATCTGTCTCCAACAATGTAATTTAACCTTTGTTTGTGGTGCAAAAGTCTAATTATAATAATTTATTAAGAAATACCCAAACATAAAGACTTTAAAAATACAGAAATACGTCACTTATTAAGTTAAATGTTTGTTTTCATGTGTTAAAATTGAATGATTTCAATCTAAGACGCTTATGGACACAAAATGTGAATTTTATTTGCTTTTGGAACAAATATAGTACAACGTTAACCACAAAACCACGCATTTGACAACACATGCGCAAGATGGCGGCGCCCATGTGAATCGGAGCGAAACGATGACGGTTATTGCAAAATTCAAACATATGGAGCTATAAAAACGGCATAAAAACTGCATTTCAAAAGAAACGAATGAACTTGTATCATTTTCTATGTGACTAAACGTATTTTGGTGTCATAATTTTCAAAGCACGTGGACGAATCAATTTCAAATGCCAGCTAGTTCACATTTAACGAATTTCTCTTGTTCGTCGTTTTTTTGACAATACATACCTCTTCCTTTGGGGCCTTTTCTGCTTTCAGTTTCCTCACCACTTCCCCTTGGGCTTGGATCTCGTTCTGTATTTTATTTCTGGCTTCTGAATCGGCCATTGCGTCAATTTCCTGACCTCTTTCTACCGAACTTTGGAAACTTGAAACGAAAAACCTCCTTTTCAGGCACAACTCGAAAACAAATTGCCGCTGTTGTTTTACACTACAAAACAGACGTAACCAGCCAGATGAAACTATACTAGCAGATAAACCAAAAACACCCATGCGGTTACGTCACCCAAATGTATTTCGCCGGTTACTACTTAATAGTACCATTTTCAATCTCCCGGGCAACATCTACAACGATTTTTTTTTCAAAATACATCGATATCCAATGATATCGATACACTGAAAAGATGCCAGTGAAAAAATAAGTGTATTTGTACAAACTTTCTGGAATAGAACAATCACGTGCAATTTCTTCACGCAAATATTTGCAATGAAAGTGACAATTTTAAATAAATAAAACTGTATCGTTGAAATGCGATATATCTCTTAATCGGCAGAGAGAGAAATATCGATATATTCGATACTCCGATACATTCCCAACACTACACCAGGTACCAAGGTATATATTATAAGTAATAAGGTAGCACCGCAGGAGTAATTATTAGCACGACACAATTGTGACGTCATCGTGGTGCGTTCATAACCGACCCAAAACGCATTGTGACGTCATCAGAGTGCCTTGTCTTTGATTGGTTCACGGAAAAGGTAGTTCCTTGGGCATGGCCTGACTATCAGGTACAGGTTTCCATCGATAGATGGCAGCGCGGACACTCTATTTCTCTATGCTCTATTTCTATGGGCGTTAAAAGCCGCCTTGCTTTCATCCTTGCATTTTATAGAGTGAAAAATTCCCCGATTTCGCGATGATTCGCTGCATTTCTCTGGCGAATCGTTTGAAAGTCGCTTCTTGCGCAGTTTCTAGATTCCAACTGCAGCAGACGGCACCATTAACATGTCGTAAGTTGCGTATATTATTTAAGTTTTTCAGCAGATTTAACGCCATGCATGCTTTGTATATATATTTCACATTTTATAGGAACTATATTGGTTCGCCGGATGACGGCATCAAAAGGCTCAAACCCAAACGAAACAAATGGTGCGATTTCAACGAAACGAAAGCTGCAATTAGCTGCCAGTGTTGCATTTCTAGCTGGAACAGCTCTATTTGTAATTGTGCATTTTATATAATAAATAATATATCCAGTTGAACAGAAATTATAATAAATATCATAAATATGTATCTCCAAGAAGGATCAATGTTATATTACTGTTGCTACAGTTTATTGTTGTATATTAATTTCTCTTGCAAGCTGGTACCTAAATTAGGTGATAGGATGCGACAATACGAGGTATAATTGCAAATAAAATGTCTACATCCTGAAGTTTGTTTCCATGAACTACAATTAATACATGTTGCAGTTTGTAATAAGGTGTAAATAGTGTAGTAATTGTTATATATTTGGTGTGAATTTAGATATGGAAAAAAGGCAGTGGTAAAAAACCATCCGTTTTGGACGAGAAGAAAGGTTGATTTGCATTCTCTGAATGTATTTTCTGCAATGCATGTAGTATACATATAATTACGTTATTCCTCAGCATTGGAGGCGTTGAAGACCATACCGGTGCCCAATCTGCCCAAACACGTGCCCTACCTTCTGATCGGAGGCGGCACGGCGTCCTTCGCCGCTTTCCGCGCCATCAGGGCCGGCGACCCGCGCGCCAAGGTCCTCGTGATCGGGGACGAATACCAGTACCCGTACATGAGACCCCCGTTGTCCAAGGAATTGTGGTTCAGCGATGACAGGGACGCGGTTAGGAATTTGCGATTCAAGCAGTGGAACGGCAAGGAGCGCAGGCATCCGCATATATTTTCCTAGAGTTATTCGGAGTTGCCACTCGCAGGGAAAAGTCAGGGAATTTACTTTTTGTTTTATTGCGTAGCATATATTTCGAACACGAGGACTTTTACTGCAAAGTTGGCGAGTTGAACGAGGCGGAGAACGGAGGCGTGGCCGTGATAAGGGGCCATAAAGTGGTCGCCGTTGTTCCCAGCGAAAGGAAGGTGGTGCTGGACAGTGGTCAAGAAGTGACGTACGACAAATGTCTCTTGGCCACGGGTAAAATTCACGACATTTTCAAATATGTTTTTTGTCTGAAAACTTAACACTTTCTAAATTGAGAAATTTGATTTCGATTTCTAGGAGGTAAGCCGAAGAATCTCCCCATTTTCGAGAATTCCAGCGATTCGACGAAGAAAGCGTTAACCCTTTTCCGAACGGTTGCTAGTTTTTGTTTTTGTTTTCACTTCACCACGTTGTATTTAACGCATCATCTTATTTTGGGAGAATTTCCCTGCTCGTGTAGATACAAGATTTCCAGAATCTGGACGAGATCACCGACAAGTGCAAGTCCGTTACGATCGTCGGCGGCGGCTTCCTCGGCAGCGAACTCGCGTGCGCTTTGGGAAAGAAAGGTATAAAATGACAACGGATCCGATGGCTGGAACCCGGTAGATTTCATCTTTCTTCATTTCTTGGAACAGCCAAGGAACGCGGACTGGAAGTCATTCAATTGTTTCCCGAAAAGGGGAATATGGGCAAGGTTCTTCCGGAGTACCTTAGCCAATGGACAACGGCGAAAGTACGAGCAGGTATAAAGTCATTTTCCCTTTCGCGCGTTAATTCCGGTAGAAAATTCCGCAGAAGTTCCCGTTTTAAATTAGTTATTACGTTTTAAATTCACAGAGGGAGTTAACGTGATCCCGGCCGTAACGGTAAACGCCGTCGCGAACTCGGCAGGCAAAGTGGTCCTGAATCTCAGCGACGGCACCGATGTAAGATATTGTCTGTTGCCCTTTGACGATGTAAATTACACAACCTTCTGTTTTGTTTGCGAAAGATTAAAACCGATCACGTGGTTGTCGCCGTGGGGCTGGACGCGAACGCGGACCTCGCGCCGAGTTCCGGTCTCGAAGTTGATTCTCGGCTCGGGGGTTTTGTGGTGAACGCGGAGCTAGAGGCCAGGTCCAACCTGTGGGTGGTGAGTAAAACGGCGAGGAACTTTTGCGAAATCGCTTTCAATTCGGAATTGACAATGCAGGCGGGAGATGCGGCTTGCTTCTACGACGTGAAGTTGGGGCGACGTAGAGTTGAGCACCACGACCACGCGGTCGTCAGCGGACGGTTGGCCGGAGAGAACATGACGGGTGCGGGAAAGCATTACTGGCACCAGTCAATGTTCTGGTAAGCGGCTTTTACTTTTCATTGTTTCACAGTGTCAGTTTGGCTTCATGTTCCGATCGGATTCGTAAAACAGGTCGGATCTCGGTCCCGACGTAGGATACGAAGCCATCGGTCTCGTCGACTCGGAGCTTCCGACGGTTGGAGTTTTCGCAAAAGCTACCGAGAAAGATTCACCGAAGGCGGTGGTCACCGCCACCGGAGAGAGCTTGCGGTCGGAAACCGAGATGGTAATGTTGTCGTTTGACAAAGCAAAAAAAAAACACATAGGTTTACGGAATTAACTGGATGCGAAAAACATTTCGGAATCTTGAAAATTTGAAACCGGAATCGAATTTTCCATTCCCACGGAGAACGAACTCACCGAAAAGTTGCGATTTGTTAACGCAGTCTCCGGGAACAACCGCCGAGCCGCAGACCGCAAAGCCCGCAAGTTCTTCCAAGAACGGTGATCGTGAAAACTACGGCAAAGGAGTGATATTCTACCTCAGGGACGACATCGTTGTCGGCATCGTACTCTGGAACGTGTTCAGCCGCATGCCGATCGCGAGGAAGGTAATCGATAAGTCATTTACGGTTAAACTTCCGTAACTCTAATCCAGAAGGTGAATGAGAAGACAAATTGTATTTATCAAGGTTTACCACAAATTAGAGTTACTGAGGTTCGACTGTCCGTTGAGTGCAATTTCAGAATTTGTCTAGCAGCTTTTTATTTGTTGTGCCATAGATCATCCAAGAAGGGAAGAAATACGATGATCTCAGTGAAGTTGCCAAGCTTTTTGAGCTGTACGCAGACGATGATTGAACGAGCCGCAGTGTTCTATAGTTTATGTTCCACATTAAAAGTGTAGATATACTGCTAAATGAAATTTAGTCTATGACTTTTAATTGTGTATTGCAACGTATATTATGAAAAATGTTGAAATTCTTTAATGGTTTTGGACGTGGTTTGCATTTATTGCATAGTGTTATGTATTATTTTGGGTATATTTTGTACATTATATTGTAGTAGTTACATTCCGTCTTCAGTGTCGGCTTTCATCCTTGAGAGGAAAATCATTTCTTAAATAAGGAAATTAAACATTCAGTTTGGAACTTGAATTAAAAATTACCTTCTTCATAAATAAGGTTATATTGGTTTTTTATTATCAAATGAAATGTGTAATACTTAGGTAATTTAAAACTAAGCTAATTATTGAATAACCCCTGATGCGGATCTTAACTTTTTAATTTACATTTCCATGAAACATATTGCAATTAGTAATGTTTCCCCTGATTTTTTGACATGATATATGATATAAATAAGCAGGTTTTCTTTTATATCAAAAAACAGCTCAAATTATTGAATAACCTCCTGGTGCGGATCCAAATCGTGCGGATCGTAAAATTTTACAAATTCCATTTGGCATATTTAATCTTTGATATAATTTCAACATCGTATTAACTCGTAAATATGCCAATCTTGTTTATGGGGATTTTTTATGGGGTGGGGGAAACGCGAAGGCGGTGCGGATTGGGAGTTGCGGATCTGAAATTTTTTTACGATCCGCAGCCGGGATTCCATAAAAAGAAACGGCGTCCATGTGCTCGGTGGGCGTTGTCTTTGTTGTACTGTATACCTACCGCATATTGTTTACGCTTTTGCGGAGGTTGGTCGTTTTGGAAACGGTTTTTTCAGTCGCGTTTTTGTGCAAAGTGATCCGCAAAAACCCTGTACAGCTCAATCTGCCACTAAACTACGTGCCACTGAAGTGAGTGAATGTGTTTTCTTTCCCCCCAGATTAATATAACTGAACTGTAAAATTTCACGTCTTCATTGCAATAAGGGAAACGTTATATATATATATATATATATATAAACAGGTTTCAGATGGAGTTGTTGAACTCGGCGTTTTCGTAATCGCAGTGGATCCGAAGATGATGCAACACAAAATATACAATGAATATTTTAATAAGTCTTGTATCTATAAAGAATAATAGATCAATCGATATATAACAATGTCAAATGTAACATGATTCATCCAGGGAAAACACTGTGACCGGGTTTGCAGAAGATAAACATGGCAGAATTAATAACGTGACAGATGTGTTTGCTTTTTTTACTTTTAAGCAAATAAAGAAATGAAGTTGATGTAATATATAATATATGCATTCAAGAAAGACTTTATTACAACCAATATTATGGAGATTTATATGTAGATTAAGATGTCTACATTGTCAGTGAATCCCTGGAATATAAGTCAATGAAAAAGTCCTGGGAATTTAAGCGATTGAATATTTAAATTGGTTGTATTTGTTACATATTTTTTTGACATTAAAAAGAATATGGGTCTTATAAAAGGTGTGTTTAACACAGGTAGAATATGGATTCGAGCAAAGGACCAGCCCAAGTGCCAGCACCTTCCGAAGGTCCTCAAGGGGAGCGCGTGCAACGTCTCGTAGACTTCTTCAAGACCACTTACGGAAAGGGCCCCTGTTTCCTCGCGAGAGCCCCCGGCCGCGTCAACCTGATCGGCGAGCACATCGACTACTGCGGCTACAGCGTCCTGCCCATGGCCATCGAGCAGGACATCCTGGTAGCCGTGGCCGTAGAACCCCAAGGCCCCGAGTTGCGACTCGTCAACACGGACCCCTCGTACGGGGCGTTCGCGTGCCCCGTCACCGTCTCCGAGGTGAAGCGCGAGGACCACGGCTGGCACAGTTACGCGCTGTGCGGCTTCCTGGGCGTCAAGGAGAAGTTGGAGTCCGCCGAGAAGAAGCCAAAGGGCATGTTGATGGCCGTCGACGGCAGCGTGCCGCCGAGTGCCGGTCTTTCGAGTTCCAGCGCCGTGGTGTGCGCGGTCGCGCTGGCCGCTGCCAAAGCTAACGAGTAACTTTTTTGCATCGTGTAGCCGTAACCAGTCGAGGACTACGTACATATACATTACAAACATAGGCACATGACCTATGGTTTCGAATTGGTTTCAT
>WWPM01023552.1:0-14340 GCA_023279145.1 Glomeris maerens
ATTTAGTATAGAAAAAATCCCAATAAAATTCGCCTTTACTATCAAATCTGAAATAGATGGACCTATGTATCCAACACTTGTAGGTTTTAAGTAGCATCTAAAACGTTACATTCATAAATAACGCTCCCCACATGTTATCATTGATCATTTATTAAGAATGCATGCATCGTTTTAGAGCAGATGCTCAAATTCCTCCGTGGGATGCAATGCATGCATTAATTAACACATCTCAACAAACATGGGCTGTCGCACATCTTGAAAGGTGCCAGGAACCCTGAATGCTCGTGCAGGCAGCAAAATTTTTGTCGTTTATTTCGGCTGCAGCTGCAACTGGGGTTGCACAAACTGAGGATTCCATGGTACCCCATAAAAATCATGTCAACCTGTGTCAGTGTCAAACAAAAATGCCTGTACCATTCACTGGATGTCAACGTAGTAAGCACTGCATCTCTTCATGGTATGCATGCCCTGCCATAGTACTGTACGGTGTAATTGCAGCACTTTGTATATTTACACTTAGGTTATATAATGTTTTAAAAATGCTATGTAGGTACCTGTCACAAAGCCAAAAGCTCTAACATCAATGCTATGCCTGATCCATCCATGTGCCTCGTATTACAACTTGTTTCAAGCTATGAATAACTGTCAGTTTTGCAATGTCAGTTTCTTATTTAACTTGAGGAACACGAATTGTGGATGCCACATTTTAGTTGCTACTTAAAAACCTAATTAAGCTCTTAGGGGACATGAGTTTATAGGAACTTTGTCTTGTTTTTATGCCTGTAAGTATGTCCACTTATTTCAGGTACACCCTACATACAGTATTCTAATTCCACAAAATATCATTTGGAGAATTTTATTGGAAGTTGGTCATTGGGCAAATATCCAATATGCTGACCAGATTGTGTGTGGGGAGCTGCTATATGTCAAAAATTCATGAATAAGTATGTATATCTGCAAGGCATCAGTATTTCAATTACAATACTGTTAAATAATCTATCCTGGCATTTGTCCTTTGTTTAATTAAATTCAGATTCGATTTTATAATAAAGCTGATAAAAGGCAAGGGATGTCCGTTTCATCGGACAGTTCATGTTTGCAATAATCCGAAAATGGCACGAAACCGTTGAACTAACTGCTATGTATGTTCATTTCCTTCGGTCGCTGAATTAATTATAAACTCCTCAGTAGATAAATCGAATATCCTCGTATTGATTAAAATGATGCAAGAAAAATCTAAATTAAGTTTCACAAAAATGTACTGCAGGGTCTGCATGCCAACGAAAATTGAGACAATATGGACTTTTGCAAGTTTTTATGATGATGCAGCATTATGTATTCATTCCAGATGATATCGAAAAGCATTTTCCGGCACTGGTAATTTTTTTCCATGCAATGAAGGAAAATAATTGCATAGGTTTAACGAAAAAATTCCTACAATTAGTAGGCCTACACATGATGTGCACATATTTGTTTTTATGAATGGGGGCTGCGAAATTCATAAGAATGCTAATTACTGAATCTGCCTATTTTCAATACATTTGCTTAATAATGCGGTTTTAATGAAATAAAATGGTTGTGAGCTTTGAAAAGCAAACATGAAATCAAAACAAACCAAATCATAATCAATCTTCATGCATGACGCATAATATGATTACTAGAAAAATCTTGAGTGCGCAATCAATATTGACAATGCATCCAATTACTGAATGAGTATATTCAGTTCGCTTAACATACACAAAGTGTTCTGTATATACTAATTAATACTGGCAATTGTCTTTGAAAATGCCAATTTTGCAAAGAGTAGATATTGCACTTCCTGTATATGCATAAACAACTTGGAAAAAGTAGAAGAAAGTTTATATGTTCTTATAATGCATGCAGAAGACTAATGACACGAAGGATTGTGAAAGCTCTGTTGGGGTTGTCAGAGTTAAATTGAGGCTCTGGTAAGACACCAAAGAGAATAGGAAAATGGTTCACAGGAGGCGAGCAAACTTGAAAACCGACTCTGCGAGACGAAATTACATGGGCCAGTGTCTGTACTCAGGAGATGTATCCCCCATTGCAAAATGTTGAACTCGTGCCACTTCTATTCCCAACCTTAGCTAAAGTTGAAAGTTGCTTTGACTAAAACTTTACTAAAGCATACGCTATAAGTAATCTATACGTAAAAAGCATTATTTTACAGTATTTTTTATTGAGTATACACAGCCATTGTGTGGATGAGTTTAACTAAATCCAGACATACCATTCATTAGCTCATGATTGTGCATGACCTTAATTTAGTACAGGGTGTCACACGGTAAATGAACGGTTTCGAGATGAGCTGTACTCGGCAATTAAGTGTGGTATGCAGTTTAGTATAGCCATGCCTGTAGGACAGTTCATATAGCTTGTTTGCTGCAGAAACAAGTCCGCAAATACAAATCTAGTGTATTTTCGCACTTAGGCAACATGGAAATGTACCTGATCGGAATACGATTTTGAGATGGGTGCAGGCATTCGGAAACACGGGTTCTGTAATGAATGTTGAAACCCCCTGGGGCCTACACCATCTGCAAGGACCCCAGGAAACGAGAAGAGAGTGAGATAGGTCGTTAGCCCAGAACGTCCCATTCGGAAGCAAGCCTCAGCTCTACAAATGTCGAAATTGTCCGTTCACCGCATTTTGCAGTGTGAATTTCAAGTTTCACCCCTACAAACTTAAGATTAGTACGGTGCTGCAGATGAGTGCAGGCGATTATGCACCGCGTAAAGATTTTGCTGCAAAAATGATCAACATTTTCGGAGACAGTGATGGTGCAATTATCGTTACGAGTGATGAAGTTCATTTCCACTTAAACTGGGCTGTGAATATGTAAGGTGACTTTCCTTTTCCAACGAGAGAAGATCCTTGTTGCACAACTGACTTAACACCACCAAAAAGAGACCTTCCCGTTTCTTTCCTTTCCCTTTTATAACTTCTGTTTCGAGGAGGTAATTAAACACCCTTGGCCATGTGGAATATTGTTCCGAATGGCCTGTCACCACTGCGGTGACAAGCAAGTGTTTTATGGGTGTTTATGACCCCCCAGGTCTCACTAGTGAACAAAAACCACCCATGAAGGTCTTTTTCCCCCGCACACAATCCTTACAACCACTGTTATTGGGTGGCTGAAAACTCATGTGAATTATACAAACACCCGCTTCACAGTCCTAAAGTGACAGTTTGGTGTGCAGTTGCAAAGTTTGGAATTATTGGACCATACTTATTTGAGGAAGATGGACTCACAATGGCAGTTAATTCCCTCCGGTACATTTCAATGATCAACCACTTTTCCCTAAAAGAGCTATAGAGATGAATGTGTGGTTCCAAAAAGATGGGGTAACAGCAGACACATCCATCTCGAGCCACTATATGGATGTCCTTTGCGGCGGCGTATTTAAAGGATTGCTGATTTCTTGTTTTGGTGAAGTCCACTGGGCACCCTGTTCCTCTGATTTTGTCAGTATGTGACTACTTCCTATGGGGATACTTCAAATCTTGTGTTTATGTTAACCGGCCACGCACTTTAGATGATTTGAAGTGTCCTATTCGTGATGAAATTGCCAACATGCTGGAAAGAGCTACTGAAAATTTCAAGCACAGACTTTAGGGCTGTGTTCGTGAAAACGGCCATCATTTGACAGATGTCATTTTTATAACTTTAATAGCATGTAACTACCTGCATAAAAATGTCAATAAAAGTATCCTACGCAAAAAATTACCAACATGTTACTCATTTCAAATCCGTGCATTTCCCGTGGGACACTAGCAGAGACTTGCAGCTTGTCACGTTTTTTTGTGCAGCTCATGATTTGAATTCTCTACTTGGTATTCACATTTCAAGTTCTTATTTCCCCGAAGTTGGTGAATTGAAAGGTACGGAATGATTGGAATTAAGGGGAACTGACAATGTTCAGTCACAAAATGTAAATGCAATCACAGCCCACGTCGGGAAAAATTAAGAACTTTATTCACAAATTTATGATCCATTTCATGTTGGATAGCTATGGAAGTGACCTTTCACCTCCTAATTGATTATCCCGCGCATCAATAGTGCTAAGATAATACAGTTAGGGGTTCACCTTATGTTTATGGAGCTTTATAATAAAACTTAACTTTCGCTAATACCCCAGAAACAGTAAAATTAAATATTTACTACAAATTTTCTTAAAAAGCTGTAAAGTGAAACAATATTCGTATTTGAGTTAACTTTTAACAGCGCTGCGTGGAATTGAATGAATTGATATTTCTCCATATTACAAGAGTGCATGTGTAAAAATTGTGTGATTTTCTAATTATAAAGTGTAATAAGCTTGCGTGATGCTTCATTTTGACGTGGTAGGCGTGTCTCAACGCCGAGGTTATATTTCTGTATACAAGAGCTAATTTTGAAAACGTGGCTGAAACTTGTGCGTGCGTGAAATGATTTGCATGTTGCAATTTGTGGAGAAATGTGGGATGTCCCTTGATATTTCTCGCAGATACATCGTATAGTTTGTCACGTGACGCGAGTGAACCAAGAGTGTGCAGATGACGTTACACTCTATATTGCGTTATTGAGCGGCGCAAAATTCGCCAATGTGTTCGAATATTTTTCCTCGGCTTATTTCACTTGAACTGAGATCAAATTCAACCTTCATTGTTGTATTAAGTTTCTTCCATGATTCTTGTAGTTGCACGTGCAGCCCATCATGTTTTTACATGGTTGAAACCCTTGCATATATATCTTTCTGCAACACTAATTAAGGTCTCACCAATATCCTCCTTTCTCCAGAGGGGTCATGTTACAATATACCGATAGTATTTGCATTTATTTTAATTACATACTTTTTAAACAATATTGTTGTTGATTACACCACTGCAATTAATATGGGCATTATTTACGTTTGAGTGATGCTTAATTAGTTATAAATTTCAGCAAGTTTTAAGGGTGATTTATTTTACAGATTTTCAGGAAAAATCTTTTACAGCCCCCAACATTCATCTCAATTTGGGACTGCAAGCAGTGGGAGTGGCAATTATTCACTGATGTTGAATCTGAATAGTTTTGGCTCGCAAAATGATAAATATTGTCTAATATGTTCTTTGTTCTGTTGCTACACCACAACATATTCTAATGCGGAATTTAACTTTTAATAGTTATTAATTCAATTAAAATAGCTTGCTCGCTATCCTTGTGCTTGCTTTTTTTACGACAATGTTTTGAATAGTCTATTCAATTTCATGTTCTTTATATTTATTATCGGCGTGCAGCTGAAGTTCCTTTAGTGCTCGCGTCCTTTTACATTATTGTCATCAACGTTTCTCTGACGGTATTGTCGTTAATGCCCAGGGAACGCATCTTTCATTCAATTTTCCAACAATTGCTGTATTTCAGAATTTCAACAGCTGGATGCGCTGCAGTGTTGCCAATATTTACGCCATTGTGATAGCTGTATAGATGTCGTATGTATAGCTCTAATATCTGTGGAATATAACATACACAGGGACTGTTGCATTGCTATTATGATGAAATTGGCACCCATGTTTGTTAGTTTTCATTTTTGCTACACGCTTATTTGCAAAGGTTTTCATTTGAATGCATGATATTAGTACTGTAAATACGCCACATAGCATGTTCATGAAGGAAGTTGCACCTGGTGAACTTCCATTTCCCTGAATATGCATATAATTAATCCGGATTTTCCCAAATATTGATATTACGTATAATATGGCTATTCGCTTTGAAGTATGGCTGGGATCGGTACGGTACAGTAAAATCTGAACTTATAAAATAACTACTAACTCAAGTGAAGTATACAGTATTAGCGGTGCATGTGCACGACTGATATTATCCTAAAACCTAAAAGCATCATCGCACAATGTAATAAAGTATATATGAATCGATAGGACGCATGAGTGCCATTTGTGGGCTAAAACGATGCTCGGCGATATTGTTGGTCAATGAAAGCAGATTGGGAACAAAGTCGAGGGTCGCTAAACAAATTGCCGTTTTCCGCCTTTTCGAGATTGCAGAGAGCGCTAATGACCGTCCTCATCAGACTTACACTAAGTCTCATACTCCATCTTTCCCTTACAATAACACTCCCTCCACTAATGGTTACCAAGAAATTTCATGACTATGCACCATGCTTGTAAGCTGCATTTTCTAACCACCTTTTTTCGTTTCTCATCTAAAAGACCTTCCATTAAACCCCAGTCTCCAGCTTAGTTTTGTACCCATAAATTTAATGACAAAATGGAATTTCATATCACCACACTGTTTTAAATGTGCTTCATATTTTATAGTTCACTTATTATTGCATAATTTGGCTTGTCCTGGATATGAAGTATTTTTGTGTTATTATAGCGAGGATTAAATATTGTGGCAATGTTAAAACTGTACATGCTGTAAATATTCAGATTTTAAAAAAAAAAACACGTTTGTCCTTACTCTATCTATCCATGTAATTCAAAATACATATTTATTGAAATAAAATTTCCATATCTGTAATTTGGGGAAATCTTTGTTCTTGGCTAATATTGTTTAAGTTTCTCAATAATATTTTTTCGTTTCAATGTTTTGAATGCATTTTCACTATGCAGGGAAGCAAAAGCTACCCTTAGCCGTCCGTTTCACTGCACAGCATGTATGCCTGCATAGTTTTCTGCGACGTGCAATATATTCGGAATTTACATTCTTCAAACTTTACACAGTTACACTATCCGCTGAAGTAAAAAGCTGAACGTGTTCTAAATTTTAGTGCAGTTGCACGAGGATGTGCGCATTTCATTAAATCTTAATCATTATCGGCATTCTCCACCTTTCATAAACTATTTTGTAATGTCTGTAGTCTATAATTGAATTTGAATAAGCAACGTGCACTTTTGCAAAAACCATTTTAGTCTGCGATTAAAGATCTTAAAGCTGCGAGTCAGTGCACTCTTCTGAAAAGATGCAGCTACAGAGCTACTGAAGAGTTCATTTTTGAAAGTGAAGACGTTCTCTTGAAGTTAGCGGCATCATCTTCAAATTGTCAGGAGATTATTTTGCTTGTTTGAGCTAAATTTGATGGCACGAACCCTTTTAACCCCGTCGATCTAACAAACATTTCTCTTTTTCATATTTCATCCAGATTTGCGCATCTGGTGCTAATGGTGATATTTTTTCCCCGAGCTTTGTGCGAGGTTTTCATGCTAAACCATTGTCGTACTCTCTGAATAACTCCCTTGCTGTCATGGAGAAGCTTTCAGGTGATAATTTAATATCTAGTTCTGAATGCTTCACTAGACAGACTCACTTTCTGGCGCCACATAGTGTAATCAATTTCTTCTTTGCTGTGGAAAAGTAACATGGCGAATTTTGTCAGTTATGTACTTGGACAACTAAATGTGAAGGAGCTATCTTAGGGTACAAAAAATATTTCTTCTCTTGTTCTTTTTTTCTATATTCAATACCTCTTTTTCGTTGCGATTTTAATCAGTAGTGAATGTTGAAGGCCTTACATATGATAAATTTCATGGAAAACGGAGTGCATAATATAAAATGAAGGTAAATCCTAGTAAACAAGTACAGATTTAACTTTCGTTATTAATTTTGATCATCCCAGAGAAAGTGAAGTCTGTTGAAAGAAAATTGAAATGCTTTTAGCAATAGGGATTTGTCAACTTCTTTTTTATTACTGATTTTGAGATACGTCCACTAAAGTGTATAATGTTTTTAGACACTATATTCCTGCTGCAGAATTTAGATCAGAATAGGTCCAATTCAAATCCGGAAATAATTGCGGTTTATGTGCTCAAATTAGACAGTTGACACGTTTTGATCATGCAATGAAATTTTGATATTGTTCTCTTCTATCAATGTTTTAACAGAAAGCTAATGCAATATTTATTGACGGCTGCTTTTGGGTCAGTAATTGCGGCCATCAATTAAGGTTTATGCCCATATGATTGAATGCAAATTTGCTCTAATGCAAAATTGTACACTGTAGTATTGGCCTCGTATGCTAATTAAAGCCAGCCGTGTTTTCAGTACACCCTAGCCTTAAAATTGCTCGACCAACAGCCTACACAAGTATAATGAAACGCAATCAGGACACCCTAGCTCTGATTGCTGCGTCGGAAATTAGACAGAATTACGTTTGCTTATAATTTGCAACTATTGAAGCGAGAAGAGCTCTTGCAAAAGGAAATTGCCTGTGAAATTTTAAACATTATTACAGTGCAACACATTTCAGTGAATTAATTTTTCTTCAAAATTACTAACCCTGTTCGTTTATTAACTTCAAATCTTTTATGTAAGTATGTTTGCAAGTACTAGTAGACTACATGAAATAAAATGTACACAAAGTTATCCTATCCTAATGTTTTTTCCCATTTATTATAACGCTCAATTATTTGTGCCAATAATTATAATTGCTGAAATTCGTCTGCACTATCATGGCATATCTCAGAGACATCGTTATAAATCAAAGTAATACTAAATTGCAAAACCTTCGGAAAACCTGGAACTTGTTATACAAATTATATTATCTTCTAGAAGTTCTTGTTAATAATGAAAATAATAGATACTATTGTACAGGAATATATGCATAAATGTGTTAGAAGTAAGTTCCACATTCAGAGGAATCAGTAATTGCATTAAAAATATCATCGTTTTGAGGACAATATCAATAAAGATAATAATGCACAATAATGTGGGCTGTTGTGTAAACAACCTAATTTGCAGCAATTACGATTGTTTTTTTTTACAGAATCAGTGCGAATTATAGAGAATTTGTGGACGAATTACAGATGAAATCGCCGCATCCATGATGCTAACTAGAATGTATGCAGATTGATGTTGTTGCATGGGGGATTCACACCAGAATCAATAATGGATTTGTGAATGTAATTTGGCGAAAGGAGGCATTATTGATCGTCTTCTTCGACCTTGTTCCTTTTTCGCAGCGCAACAAAATTGGTCATCATTTTAATGAAATCAACAGCTAGCGAATGGCGTGACTCGCAGTGCATGGTCATATCAGCTTCGACACTCACCCTATACAAACTAGAAATGTATATAATCTATATGCTATAATCGGGTAAGCTTCTGCAAGAAATTCATTAAGCCTGGTCTGCATACAGGAAAAGAGAATCGTTTAAATAAATCGAATGCCAGAGAAGCATTATTGAATTAAATTTTACCATTTGCTATATTGACAAATTATTAAGTTACACATTACTATTTGTACATTTTTTTTTACAAAAATGAATCATTGATTATTTGGTTCAACCGGGATATGTATATTTTCTCATGCATGCGAAATGTTTTCCTTACTTTGTATACATACTCTGGGACCCGTGATGCTAACATTGCATTATGATTCACATTCATGGCCAAACTATGGCATAACTATTTTAAAAAAAACGCTATTTAAAAACAAACATGATGACATTATATAAACGGAATTGAATTCTACAATTTTGTATGGAGTTCATGTTACTGACATAAAACGTGAATAACCCCTTTATTCCAGCTGTAGGTCTCAATAATGGTTAATGTCTTTCTTCAATTTGACTCCGATTTGTTACGAACAGTTTCTCGAATTATTCTGAATCAGTAATAGCGCATTGAACAAAAGTGACAAACTTGATACTGTACATTGTTGAAGAAACCTTGAGCATACAATCATATGCACACCTTTCTTTTCAACCATGCAGACCTAAGTTCTTCTCAAAAGGTTAAATCGATATCCAGATAAAAATAGCGCATGGTGAATCATTACAAAAACTTGCCCATTCGGAAGGAATTAATTTCTCTTTATATTGAATGCAAACTGAATTAGCTAGTGATCCATGATAAATCTTTCCAACTCTTGCTTGTACACAATAAGGTAAATATTTATATAAATATAAGTCGGTATAATTCTCTAGAAAACGTGTTTGTATCTGGAGGCAATGAAGCATGCGAACTGTAAGGCATGTTACGTTTTCAATATCGTGAATTATACACCAGGATATAATCTAAAACCGCATTAATGTTCCCAACGGCAGGTGGTTGTTATCTGAAAGCAGCACGTAATGTAATTATGATGTAAATTCCTGAGAGACTTTGTGTGTGTTTTCAGGCACTGGAGCGATAAAAAGCATATATATGTATGTATTAAAATCCGGTGCAAGCCTGCAAAACAAATGATTGGAATGAATCTCATCAAGCTCTCCGGCCATATGCACTGCACGTATAAGCCTGAAACTTTTTCCCTCTTCATAGTTATCTATGTTCGCAATTCTCATGCGATTCAGTTGCCGCTGACAAATTGCACCTCGGAGAAAAAGAGCAGTCAAACCTCACACCTAACAGGAATGAAAGCAAAATAATGACCCGTTTAGTTGAAATTTCCGGGCAATGTATCAGACTCGTGGGAATGCAACTAAATCATTGGCTGCTCCCTTATCATGGAGTGATACTATAACTATACACAGCTTTAAACTGCAATATCAGTGCCCTGCTTCTCATGGATTCACTGCACAGAATTTATAGTTGCGATTGTAAAGCTTTGCTGCATAGCATGCACTTCAATACTGATTAATTTCTAAGCCATTAGTAATTTAATTAGTTATTTGCAGCGAGTTTGCTTTATTGAAGAACGTAGAGAAAACAAAACTGTCTGTCAGCATACAATCATATTGTTATACGAATCGGATTATATGCAATTGCTGTATAGCAATTTAATACGGAAATGGATCTGTTGCAGGTTATGTGGATTTTTAATGGCAGTCGTGATATTTTTTAATGTGTGCCACTGTCCTCTTAAAAGTATTTATAAAAAATCATATGTCAACAAGGGGATGGAGAAAATACTCTTGCAACGTTCGTAAAATAGTTGTGTGGAATCCAATATTGAGAGAGATTCCACTGAATTGTTGCTTTGCATTTATTCTGGTTATCACTCAGTTTATCTCGATTATCTGTCCGTGGGGACAAATTTACTTCATTGTTCACAGTCATGAAAAGCAATTTCTGATGTACATGCGTATGTACCTTATCAAGCTGTGTATTTAATAAGTTACACTAAATTTGCATGAACTGCTTTGCACGTAATGCATGAATGGAAAGGAGTTGTCATCATGCACAAATGTCACTCTTCTTGAAATAGATCGTTAAAATGTCATTATTGCTTTGGGATTTGTAAAATAAAAGACAGTTCCAGCCAGGTGGTAGCTTACAGATGTGTTTCTCGTAATGAACTTTTTGATTTTCTTTAAAAAAATAGAATTCAAGATTGCAGGCCGTAGCATAAGATAGCCAATAATATTCCTTGATTTCCAGATAATAGAACAAAGGTACTTTCATTGTACCAGGTCGTATTCCCAAACACTGGTTTTGAAGAGTAAATAAGGAATGACTGTAATGAAACCTCCAGCATGCTCACATGGTCCAATCCGATTGAGAATGTTTGGGGAATGTTGACAAGAGGTGTAAGTACATCTTAGTCAATATTGCAGCTGTACATTGCATTTGATGTCGATCATTGTAAGATGATAAACTTGTATGACGACAAAGTACAAGTCTTAATTAATGGAATTCCGAACGGGCGCTTGCAATTCATTTTAGTTTATTAGGAACATAATGACATACTGTCTGAGCGAAACTAAAATGTATTTCAGGTGTTGTGCTGAATTCAAATATGTACATATACGATCTACAACGAATATTTAATATATGTATCCAGAATTTTATGCTTGAATTCATAGTTCCAGTGCTATAATTAAAAAGGTTGATAATGAAATCCATTAAAAATATATTCACTTATTACTTCATATTTAATAGAAAAATGGAATTATACCCTACAGCTTCGCTATAGTGAAAAGGATTTCGCAATTTCAATAAGACATTTCAAGTTTCATTACTTGGTAGATAGATTGAGATGGCTATCTGAACTATGTATGCCTCCTTTTTGCCATAAAAATGTAATTGATTTTTCCTCATTAAGCAATCCAACTTGAATTCCCAAGTCTATTTGCAGAGTTTCGATTCTCCTCTTCAAACATAATGGCAAATCAGCTAGCTCTCCGGATATAACATCCTTGTTTCTATATTCGATAAAAGTTGCTGCTTATAGAAATAAATTTGTGATGATGTAAAGACCTCTACTACATCTTCAGTTCCTTGAAATACTGAAAAGTTAAATAACTATTAGGTAAATGCCAATATGATGTTCAAAACGTTGTGAATATTGGAGAGTGGTATTTGCTCATGTGTCTAAGAGCATAATCCTGAACCTAGTGTTGCCACAAATCCGGATCAGCTGACACTTCCCCGAAAACTCGGTCCCAAGGTGTCATTTGCGGCTACAATAATGTGGATTATTTTGGTAATGGCGTTTTGGAAACTGCCATGCCCTTGTTGATATAATATCTGAATGTATCCTGTTTACTACAATTTAGCGGTATTAACTTTTACTGTAATTTCCAATATAGTTTCCCAAGTATCTATTATCCTTTCATTGCAAAGGGCTTTATCGATTGAATGCATTTAAATTTCAAAATGTATCCAAAATGCACTGCATAAATACGTACACAAATTCAATGCTTTTCGTCAAAATTAATTTTCACCCCATATTAGTTAATTAAGCTTCCTAAACAAATGTATATATGGCAAAACTTCAAAAACCTTTTCATCGTATACAATATTATCAGTAAGTACTATATTAGCTACTTCTATCTATGGGAAAAATTTCAGGCGTTATTTTACGCGTGAAAAAATGTGATAATATAAAATGTTAAAGCTCATTTAAACTATAAAAAGTTGCAGCCACTTTATAACATTGCAACTGTGGAAGAGATAAAGAAACCGTTATTTGATAGTATGTATAGTTGAACCGTGAAATATAAAAATAAAAGTAGAGGCTCTTAAAAATGACTGATGTACGATGTAATAATAATGCAGTATGAGGCAAAACGATTGGCCATTAATAACAAGTTATCTATCCACATGCAAATTGTACACGTTGGCTAATCCCCATCTTCAGTTATTAATCTTAACAGTATGTGACCTCATATAACGACATCCATTACTTGGACGCATAAAATAACAAATGTATCTTACGTCAATTATTTTTTTATTCATCTATTTACCGGTGCTAATTTGCATTCATTAATTTTATGCACATTTTGTTCGTGAATTCAATTATTTAATGTTGAAACTCGTGGCCTTTTTAGTTTGCCCCCACTGAAGTGTTCACTCTATGCCATGTATGAATTTTTCCATAGAACTTCTGTTTAGTATGACTTCGTATGAAGGATTTTTGAATTTTTAGAATCTAATCTCGAAATAAATTGGTTTCAGCATTCATATCACTGCCCTATCTGGCGAACGTGATCTCTGCTTGCTCCCATTTCTAACTTTCTGCATGTATCCAGCAAATAACATAACTGTAGTACATGTAACTGATATCTATTCATGCATTGCTGGACTGTTCACGTACATGAGTGCATGATCCTATTTTGTGAATTTACTTCTCCTTATAGACTATTATTGACTATCTGAATACCGGGGGTTTTTGATGACGGTGTTAAAAATGAAATTGTTATTTTTGCGGCATTAAAATGGCTGTAAAAAAAATGGTTACGTGTCATCGCGGTGTATATAGACAAAATGTATTTTTTGGTCAATGTACTGACGGTGAATGTTGCGTTCATTTTGAAACCGCTTAAATCTCTTTTTTTATCGAGTTATGAGGGGGAGGAACATTAATCTGTGACCATAAAATTGAAAATAACCTACACGTGTAGGCCTATATAGCGTTTACTTGTACTGCGATATACATTGATGCCAGCGTTGTTTTCCTGTTCGGATTTAGGTGTTGAGGCACTTTCCATGTTCAGATAAGAGGTTTTATTTGCTTCAGCGGAGCGGAAAATTGAAAACAAGCCGACCTTGCACATCTCACGGCCTTATAACACTACAGTCGTGCATCTTTCGACACCGATTTGCCACCATTTCCACTATTTTCCTCCTCTTCCCCCTATGGCGATCTCTTGTGAGACATTCTTGAAATGCCAAGTATAAATATAGCCGTCAATCATTGTGCATGCACATGATCTCGGTTTTCCTTTCTCTCTTTTAAACAATTCGCTCGATAAGTTTGGTTGAAGGTCTGCATACATCTCTTTTTATTTTTTATTATTTTATGGTTATTCAAATAGCTTATACTGCTTCGTCTTTTTGCTCACTTGAACGGGTCAAATGTCTGTTTTGTTGATAAATTCTCTTACTTTCCCTTCTAGAATCAATTCAACAAGAGTATGATGCTGTTATTGTGTCCTAGCTGTTATTGTGTCATTAA
>WWPM01023553.1:0-17411 GCA_023279145.1 Glomeris maerens
ACTTATACCACAGGTTTCAGAAGTCCTTTCCCACACAACTCGCACAAAGTAAACCCATTGACCAATCTCATCGAACAATTTCGGCTCCGATAGTTGCACGTGGCCTCATCGCATTCCAACCAATCCTTTCAAAAATGTCAGATATGCACCACATTGAACACAAAAGCAGAAATTTAAATATGAAAAATAAAACAAACTATTTACAAGGTAATACTCTTGCACGTATTCTTCAATATCCAATGCTATTTTATTAAATAAACTTTGCAAGTTTTCTGCCGGGACAGCATTACACGTGGGGTTCGGGCAGCGTGCGAGACTAATTACTTTCCCCGCACCCTAACAGGAAATAATATCAGATGTAATGCTACATAAATTTTCACGCGTACAACATTAATCTATACCTCTCCTCGGAATGGCCCATCGATTACAATGTCCACCTGACATTCTTGGTTGCTGCACTTGAACACAAAATTCTTGCACTCCTTGAATTTCTCACGAATACTCGCTTCCGAAGATAGGCCCAACATGGCATCATCGTCTTTGGAAGTATTATTTCGATAACTTTTCGCATCAAGGCCTGAAATGGATAGCATTCATGTTATATTTCAGGAAATTATAAACAGAATTATCCAAGCAGAACTCCATTTTACTGTAGGCTGCTACAAACCAGTGGAATTTCGAGATTTTATTTGTAATTACTGTAATTTTAACATTTTATTTGTAATTACTGTAATTTTAACATTTTATTTCATTACTGTAACTTCATAATTTTATCTCATTAATGAAATTTTATCAATTTACTCGATTAATTTACTTTCACAATATTATTACACTTGAATAAAAAAAACAATACGGTTCATTTTAAGCAATTGAATAAAGAACCGAAATTAATTCCTTGCCAAGGCACTCTGCTATTCTGCAAGCGTCCGTTCCTTCGATAGGATCGCAAAGTCGTGACACCACAGGATGAATCTGACTTGCCAAGTAATAATTCTTATCTATAAAATACGATTTATACCAAATACATAAATGAATGTAATGTCCAAGCATCAAGATAACAAATATTACATACCAATTTTAAATGACGTTTCCCCTTTCAATTCCTCCAGATGATAAGCACGTTGCATTGCAGCCACATTGCTTCCATCCTATTGTAACAATAGAAGTTTGAAAAATGTGAATCGAATTTAAAACTACAAACTTCTATAATATAAGCATATGATTTCTGTGTAATATACCTCACATATAACATAAGCAACAGTGTCCCCTTGTCTCAATTTCTTGCCACCTTTTTCATTAATTCGCAAAGCAACGTTCACATGCGGCAGAGATTTCTTATCGGGATAATCCTCGGGATTTTTAGTCAGTTGCTGAAATTGAAAGCCGTTTTGACGTGAATTGCAAAAATCATGAAATATTTATATAAAAACCTTTGTAATTGTTAGCTTTTGCAGTGGAATCTTGTTTTCCAGCAGTTTTTCTTTCAGTTCCCCCAAAAATGTATGTATATTATCCAAGATTTGGTCGTGGGAATGTCCGGACAGCAACTCACAAACAACGAACCTATATAATAGATAAAATTGATTGATAATCGTAATGAAGGTTTAATAAATGAGATATTTTACTGTGAAAATACAAACCTTCCCGCTTCGCACGCGATTTCGGACCAATCTCTGCGAACGATGTCTAACCCTTTCATCTCCTCGCTTGTGACAAATTGACCGTTTTGCAATTTCTGTACAGTTAGAGCAGCATACTTTTTCTTTTTTAACAACAGCATGCATTTGTATATTCCGTCTATCTCAATCTCCAATTGACGGTACAGCTTATTAACTTCTTGTTTGATCTAAAAGCACAAAAACAATACCCACATTTTTACAGGCGGTTCTTGAGATACACTGAAATTTACTACACTAACTAAAAACAAACTTACTTTGTTTCCTATTTTAATTGCTTCGTCGTAATCGGTGCAGTTTGTGTTTATCATCAAAGAATCCGTATCGCCGTAAATTACTTCCAGATTCAACTACGCGCAAGATGAAATAATTGTTTCAGTGCAGTTTAAACCATGTAAAGTCTCATAAATTCCGCATAAGCACTGTAGCTAACCTTTTGAACCAGATCTTTGGTTTGAATTAAAATCTCTCGACCTTTTCCGGTAACCATCGCGGCTAGAGATTTTGCGTAGAAGCGAGAATTGGAAAAACCGAGACAACCATACATACTGTTGGCAGTCAACTTCAAGGCTTTCTGCCGGATATCGTACTGTCAAATCAAAAATATGGAAATGTAGGCGGGCGTTATGCTGCAAATGTATCGAAGTTATTCGAGTCATACTTGTACACGTAGATCGGAAGAGATATTCGAATCTTTAAGAAGGTTTTTAACCATCCTTCGACTCTCGACTAACTTGCGGATCTCAGACGGCAGAATTCCACGACTTGCGCTTGGATCAGGTAAATCAAGCAAAAGATCGTCTTCATTTTGTTCCTAAAGTTAATTATAATTGTACTCGAATCCGAAACTCAAATGAAATGTATTCGGAAAACAAAGTATATATTTCATTTGCAATGGTGCGTACATTTTGGTTGAGGATGGTTGGTTTTCCTTGTGGAATTGTCGTGAAGCAAATGTTATACTCCTGAATAATCGATGGATACAAACTGTTGAAGTCCATCAGGAGAATGAAAGTATTGTAGAATCCTAAGTAGATGATACATTAATACAGTTTGAAACTCTGTCAACAAAGCATAAAAATGGGAAATGCATACCGATTTTTGGTTCCAATACAAGTCCACCAGTATACGCAGCTTTCTTTTTTCCTTTTGCATTTCCGCCACCTTCAGCGGTTTCACCATCATTCTAAATGCAAACATTTGGTAGAATTAACAAACATAAAAGCATTTAAAGTGTACATCCAGCAGTAATTGCTCACAGATTTTCCATATGATTTATCTGGAACAATATAACCCTTTTCGTCAAATGCGTGTAATAATAAAAACTCGTTTCGCTCTGAACGTCCTCCTAGAAGAGTTCTCGACTAAAACATTCAAAAGACAAAATTATTAACTGCATATTCAACATTCCACTTAGATAAAAAAAATACTAATTACTTGATTAATTTAGAGTATTTATGACAATTTCTTAACATCTGATATTACTTATATCTGTAATTTTCCACATCACTAACAACAAAATGAATTCTTTGTTTCTATTGTCAAAATACAATGTACATCTGGTTATTTACACATTAATCAAATCTAAACGTATACAGGAAAAAATACACAGCTGTAGATATGAGCATGCGGGAAAATTTCCATTCACCAATAACTCGGAACATAAAATTAACGAAATAAGAATGAGCAAACTTGTGCTTACCAGCAAGTTTCCAGCAATATTTGTAATTTGCAGAGACAAAGGCAAGATGTTCAGTTCATACATAAGCTGCAGTGAGTATAGTGCATCCAACATGAAATACTCCGCCAACATTATCAAACTCTGCGACGAGCTAATTCGAATTGGAAACACGGATGTGTGTAATATTGATAAGAAAAAATACTGATAAATAAAGGAAAAAAGAGCTCAACTTACTTGTATTTGCTTCGTATTTCATCAGCGCCAATTTCAGTGCGTTGTTTTTTCAGTATTTGGGTGGTCAATTCGGTCAGATCATAGCTTTTACATCGGATCAATTCCTTTGCGGATATTTTGACATCGCACACGATTCTTCCGCACATCGGCGCACGCTCACGCTTCATACCTCGATGCCCAACCTAATTTCGATGATATTAAGTTCACAAGTCGCATGTATATACAAGGCACAAAATACAAACAGGTACACACAGCATTTAATCTGGGAGCAGCGGATCTTTTCAATCGACCCAATTTGGACCAATGTGGAAGCTTATTTGCAGTTATCCGGTGCAGGATGACATCAATGTCGAAACCAAACACATCATGACCCTGAAAATGCAATTTTAATAAAGTATATATACATACTCACGTGAACTCGACAAGAAGCAAATGATTTTTCAATTACCACAATTATGTCAGGATCTATTTTCTGGATTTTGGCCAGAATAAATCCAAGCAGTGTTCTTTCGGAATCCATTCTTTCCAATTTCACACGAGACTAAACAATGTAAATGCGTGTTAATTTCAATTAGATAACTTTACTTAGAATCTAATTTGCTAATTGTATTGCACATCATTCTTAAATAGGATATTAAAAAAATCATTACCTGGTTGCTCGCTTTCTCCATAAAATCGAAAGGAAAAATGCAATCAGCTGGTCGAGTAAGAGCTATATTAATATAATAAAAGCGAGCATTAAAAATACATAGTAATGCAAAAAAAGCAACATAAAACCAAGACTGATGAAACGTAATTATATTACCACAAAGGTGCTCTTGAAATGGTGGGTTCGGGGCCATTTTATTGATGCAAAAATCGTTATGAACAAGAAATGACGCAGCAACTACCTGTAAGATCATAATTAAATAAATTATATTGCAAACAAAATGACAAAACAAAGCCACACGAAAATATAGTAGCACCTCATTGACGCGTGAATTTGGATTCAGAACGGTTTTGATCCCGAAAGACAGAATAACCAATGGTGGCACAGTATCCTTATTAGGAATGACAGTAATATGTTGAGGATTGGTTACTGTAAACTATAAACAAAAAATCTATAATAATTACATGCTTCTTAATGTAAATAACAAACAATGTATTGCAAACCTCCATCTGACACCAACTGATAGGAGGGTTTGTTGGCTGCGTCATTTTGATTTCCAACCATCCTGGACCTTTCATTTTGCGTTCCAGAAGCAGCAATTCCAAACTGGAAGTGTTTGTTCCGAATACATGACTGAAAGTCTCACCGCAAAGATTGCTGGGAAGCTCGGGAAACTGGGCCTGAAAAAAATAGGACTCGGATGAACAAACGTTGCTGTGCTCCGAATCGAAATGATTACATACCGAATATCTGACTTCAAGATAATCGGACTTTTCTGGAACATTGCATTTCCTAAAACAGTACAACTTTGAAACTGGCTAAGTAAAACAAAACAAAAACCCATGTTAGTTTTATTTTTATGTCGATGAATACCATATTAACCTATAATCTTACCTTCGACTTAAACTCCATAATCTTGAATTTGGAAGTCACATTGCAATTGAATTCTTGGTATAAGTCATTGAAACTAACGGGCTCATCGGTTTCTTCGTTTTTCTCAATGTTGAATTTCTACACACGCATATGACAATTTACAAAGAAAAATAACAAATTAATTGCGCAAAAGCCTACAACATTAACGGCAGAGATGATTATTACATTTTCTCTTGGCAAAATGAACACTCTTCGGTCGATATTGCGTACGGTGACGCAACAGCTAACGTACTTTCCGGAAGACCTCGGTTTAATTTTTCCAAACAAGTAAACAACACCTGAAAATTCAAAAATAACAATGAAACATATTCTGTGATAAACAAAACCAACTATACATCATACCGGGATTTTTAAAGTGGTCCTCATACGCATCCAACCAATAAAGTTGAATCGTGTCTTCTTCCGAACTCGGTGGAGTATTTTCATCTTCCGTCGTTTTCACTGTAGAATTACATTGTTCTGCATCTGCTCCAAATGTTGTCCACTCAGTACTTATTACAGGTTCATCAACATGTGTTTCTCTAAATTGACACGTAGGTTGAAAAATTTGTACAAATAATAACTTTTCTTGTTTAATCTGGCGGAAAATGGAAAATATTACTACTTTTTTACTACAGGGGCTGCTTTTGCTTGGTATTCGTTGAGGTTTTCTTCAGGAGTAAAACTGATATCGTGCAACATTTCATCATCATCTTCTTCAAGAAATGGTTGCAATTCATCACAAACTGCGATACTTTCATCTAAAACCAAAAGTCGGTACACAATGACCAAACAAGATCAATGAAATTGTAATAAAGCTGCAATGTTACCGTTAGCAACTTCTATATGGCAATCTTCAACTTCTGTTTTATCAGCTGGGATTTTGCCAGTTTCAATAACATCTAGTTTTTGTCTTTTGCTGTCTTGAATCGGGGATACGGCATCACTCGCAGGTCTCGCAGGCTTTCTCGTAATCTCTTCTCTTTTAGCTTTCACTGCGATCCGATTTCTGCACAATCATTTTCCATTAAGCTAATTAAGAAGAAACAAATATACAAATTAATTTAAAAATGAAGATTTTAGTTTACATGACAGATGACGCTTTAACAGCAGAAGAATTTGGACTTTTTTTCTTCACGAGAGGTTCATGATGGTCACAATGACTCGGAGTTTCCAAATCTTGAAGGATATCATCCAGAAATTTGTCATTTTCAAGACTCACATTTGGCTGCAAAAAGTGAATGGAAATTTCAGAATTTGCAATTTAAAGAAAACTTGTGTAAGTGTATTTTACAACCTCAACTTTCTTCTTTGGTTGCATTGCTTTGAACATGCTTTTGATATCTTTTACTTTAGGTTTTGCAGAATTATCCACAATAATTCCCTTTTTAACATGCGACTTGTCCACTTTATTGGACTTGTCTTTGGATGCTGCAGACTTGTCATCATCTTCATCTTCATCAAAAATTTCTCGGCCGTTTTCAACATATCCAATCCCATCTACGAGTAAATAAGACACAAATTATGCATCCATCAGTAAAAGTCCAACCACAATTGACATCACAGTAATTCTTTTGACCGTCATCAACTATCCAATCTTCATCCTGTCGTTCTTGAACAAGTTGCGAGTATTGTTTTTCATCCACTTCATCATACACATTTTTCACACTTGCTATCTGCATTTTAAAAAGCAAATTACGAAAATTCTAATGTTTAAATCTAAGTATATTCTGATGTAAACTAACGTAATTTTAGCTTGGAGCGTATTTGTTCCTAAGTTATTTGTCATATATACCTCATATTTATTTTTTGAACCTTTCAGGCTCTTCAACTTCTCGAATGCAGCAAATTTATTGCCTTTGTTTAACTTCTTCCTTTTACTTCTTTCACTGCCTACAAAATAAGCCTAAACGTTACTAATCAATCATCCATATTTCAAATAATTTCGTAGGAATTTTCAACTTACTACAGGAATTATTAGCTGTATCGCCACTTGCTTCCATTCTTCTCCTCGAGGAGAAAGAAACTGACGCAAGGTAGCAGTATTCCCACAAACCCAGCACAATTGTGACGTAATCATGGTGAGCTCGCCACCGATCCAAAACGCATAGCAACGTCATCATGGTGGTTCGTCTGTGATTCGCTGGCGCAAAAAGTAGTTGTATTAGCATGGCCTGAAACTGATGCGCGCCAAAAAGTGTTGCCAATCCCAAAATACCTAGCACTCAACCAGATGGCGCTACATTCGGCAGCTGGTTGTCATGACAACGCATCCGTTCTCTCATCTTGATTTCTCGCCTTTGTTGTCAATAGTGTTTTGTGACGCTGCGCGTTAACACCGACTAGTTGTATCGATTAATGCGAAAACTGCGCAGTTGGTTTTCTAATAAAATCGAGATGTAATCTCAGCGAAAAAAAGGTTCGTTTGTTTTATCGTTTTCTGAAATGAACGGTATAAACGTCATGAAAACACGGCCATTTACTCGGAGAAGGCATTGGTTGTTGAAGTGCTTCATTTTCGCAACGCAACTGTCATTGCTAGCAACAATTATCCGTGAGGAAGGTAAATAATCTTATTGTTACTCTATTCGTGGCGATGCAACGGATACATCAGTAGCATGTGCAACTTTCTTGCATGGAAACTCGTACAGTGCAACTTTTATTATTGCACATTCATTTGAGAATTGCACTGCAAGTTATTGCATGCAAGAAAGTGTCGTCCCCTTGCTATTTAAAATGTTAAAAATATATTTTTCCCCCCATTCAAATTTTAGATCCTCCATGTAAATTCATGGAATCGTCGTACGTTTCCATTTGTGAGGTGACAGTAATGGATGATATACCGGTTGAAACAACAGTCATGGTGAACCATTGTCACAGACCAATTGATGTCACATTTTTCCTGAAGGTGAATTGCATAAATATAAATTTCAATATGCCAGCTACGTACTGCGGATGTTGTTAAGTATATCTGCGGCTATTTAACATAAATCATGCACTGTTTTCATTCAATGTGCAGTCACGAGATCCACCACTAGACTGGAAATACACATTTGTGACGACAAACATCATTGAAAATCTAGAAATCCCAGGATTGAGTCTGCAAAAACCAGTCACATTACATGTCGATATGGACCACAAAAATGATAAAGTGCATTTGCAGGTTAAACAATTGCAACTTCAAATGCGCGGCATATTCAATTAATTTCTTGTGACATTTAACACATACTCACAATGACTGTGAACACATATTTTGTAATAAAGAGCAATTATTATTCTTTTTATAGGCAGATTTTCATGTGGACAATAAGCAAGATGTGATTATAGTGGATGCGTTTATACCGGCAGTGTCTTTTGAAGACTGTTCTAAAGGTCCTTGGAATTATACATCAATTTAATTAATTAAAAAAGTGTTTTTGCGCTGTCATTGAAATATAATGGCTTAATATTGTTAGAGGGACTTGGATTAGTATAAAGTCAATTGCTCCCATGCAATTCACTGTTTAGCCATTGTATTTCATGATACATATCACACATTTAATTTTGGTTTGATAATTTCTAATTACTGAATATTAATATTGGACATATTGTTAAAGGCAGGGGCCAAGGAGGCCGAATTGCACTCGGGGTCCTTTTAACCTTTCTACTTTTGTGTTTGTGCGGCACGATATTGTGGTGGGTGTTTCGGAAACGGAAACAAACTCAAGACGGTTCAGCTTTGGTTGACGACATGGAAGTAATGAAAATGTGACATTTCTTTATGCCAAAATGTCCATCCAATTCATAGAGACTAATAGCATTGCTTAATAATTTCAAAGGTTACATCTGCCAACGATTGCTCATCGCATCCGCTCAGTCCTGGAACCGCATCGACAACGAGCAATCATAGCCAAGACTTTGCCGTCTGCTATCGGCCCAAAGCTTCAATCAGCATCATTGATTCAAGTCAACTGTCAAATGGTCATCAGGCCCTTTGTGCTGACAGTAGCTCCAATGTGAAAACGGCCAAATGAAAGCACGCAAAGGTAACCCAAACAACAAAATTTTGTCAAAATAGTTGCACAATCATGCATCATTCCATTTTAACTGGGGGTAACTAAGCAAAACGAGATTCAATCTATTGAATCACACTGGTATTTCTGATATGTAAATAATTATATTTACACTTTTCATGGAAAAATGTAGAACTGCTAATTTGTTCATTGGTTAAAAGTAAAACAAAACATGGTTCAATTTGGGGTAAGATGTAAAACTGATACAGAAGTTCCAGTGAGTGATAAGATTCCCAGTGAAAAGTGGCACCACATTTTGTACTTATTCAAATTCTACAATAAGCATCATATCAGAACGGAGGATGTTTTATCAATTATGTGCAGTTTGACAGTGTATGCAAGAGCAAAATTGAAATTTTAAAATGTTTCATTCAATACCATATCTTTCAATGATTTCGATTCAAGATTATGCGAGATTATCCTCACATAATATATACATTTATTTGGACTTTTGAAATATATAAATTACGATAAATTACCTCGAAAATATACTTCCATGTAAACAAAACAACTTGATAAATTTAGAACCCAACATATGGGCTTCCGTGATATTCTTTGCTCGAGTGCCAATTATTTTTAAAATTTGTCCAACATTAAAATGCATAAATTGAAATATGGTAATGGGTTCTATCACATGCTAATGTGGGCTTTTTCAAACGGACCCAACTGCAATGGAAGGGAAATATATATATATATATACAATGTTTTCATCTTAATGGGGCATTAGCCTACATAAACTAAATATGCAGTGTTTTATTTCTTATATTCTACAACTCTACCATTGTGTTCATAATAAATAAGGTGTTCGAAATGTATTGATTGTATTTTTGTATGCAGTACGTACATATATGTAGTCTTTCCGTGACTATTCGTGTATTTGTAGTTGTAGTCGGAGGTGGTATATATCTATATACATACTGTACGTGGTGCCAAAAATATAAGTAGGCCTATCACTGGTGTTATATGATATTCAGTGGCAGCTAAAGTGAACAATTTCCGAGAATCAATGTGCTGGTATTATTAGTTAATTCAAAGAACCCAAACCGACAAATAGCAATATGGCAAAAAAAACTAGTATTATTCTTAATGTACAAGTGTTCCATACCGATAAATAAAATGATCTGTTCACATTACAAACAATCAAATTGAAATCTGACTTACTGGTATAGTTGAAACAGTGGTTGCAGTCGTGTTATGTGAAATGTTAACCAATTAGTATGCCAGCAAAGTTACCAGCAGTTCCTTCCTTCAAAAGTGGGGGAAAGATAAGAATAACTTTCGTTGCATAATCACGATGAATTCAATGCTATTTACCAAGAATCTTCGCAAGAGTATTGCAAAGATGATAAGACCGGTGATCAACAGTGCAATCGCAATCGTGCATTTTTGGAATTTAGAGCACATAATGTAGCGCAACATTCGACACGGTGCTTTTAACCAACTGAAGGATGAAGAAGGCCGTCTACAACATGCAATAAAAATATACATAAATAGGCAATTAATACTAGCAAAATTGATGTACGAGTTTGTTTACTAACCGAGGTGCCTTTAAGGTTGGATTTTCATTGGGTGGGTTCCTTCCAAATCCTGCCGGTCTCTTTTCCGCTTCTGCCGCAGTAAGTAGCTCTAATTCCATTTCCACGCAACCCTTAATAACAAGCCAAATCGAACTTATTAATTGCATCAAAAATACAAAATGTTAGCGTAAACAGCTCACCGTTTTCGATGCATTGTTGCAGTTTTTGATTGGCCAAAATCCTGCTGCCCTTTTCTTCTCGAACAAATTCATAGTTCCATTTCTCAGATTCAAGCAGTTCTTCTGCGTACGAGACGGGCACAACATATTATGAAGATCAAGCTCTACTTTTGCTAGAAGAAAACTTTCCACATTATAATTGAATAATCAACAGCGAAATGGAGTTATTTTTTTATTTAAACATGCCTAGGAGATCATCCATTGAGAATCTATCGTAATCGAAAACGTTGACGACAAGAGTTGGTGGAGAAAAGACTTCGCACTCGTTCAGATCCCAGAAATGGAATTTCTTTTTTGTGACAACCATGTTGTGGCTAACAAGGTAATCAAACGGAAAAACAAATCTCCAATTGAAATTTCCATCACCAGTCAAAGATCTATTTGAGCAGAAAAAGTCACAATATGAATTTGAGCTGGAAATGTTTTGTCCGCAATCGATCAATACCTGAAATGCACGTCCGTCTCTTGCACATCATCCATCCCAGTCATCCAACCTTTCACATAAATGTCGCACATACTTTCTCCAAATATGCTTTTTTCAGTGAGCGGAACAGTGAAAACATTGTAGATTACACACCTCAGTACCATCCTACAAACACGATAAGCTATATAAGGAAATCTACAGTACTCTATTTGACTTATTGATTTCATTATATATTTACGCAACAGATGTAAGGTAATTATAACTGTATTTACATACTTTTCTGGTTTTTTAACGGTGATGTTCACTGGAGGTCCTGGTTGTTCGCTACATGGAAATATGTCTACCCATAATTCCAGACGACCCTTTTAATCAAATGCAACAAAGTTATATAAAGGACATCAATATCTGAATTATATTGAACGGAATTATTATTAGTTATATATTTACCTGAACTTGGCCTGGTTTGTCCGGAAGAAATAACCTTCTTGTTTCCACATGTTCGGGAACTACGCCAATTTTATGCAAAGCAAGCAATGCCAAACATTCATTAGAATTGGAATTTTCATTGTGGCCTTTGTGAAAATGACATTCAATTACATATAATAAGATCAATATTTTTTTATAGGAATATTGTATGTTTTACCTTCTGCGTTGGTGATTGTAAATTTAGCCACACCAATGAATAATTCTTTGTTGATAAATAGGGGCTTTGGTAATCCTAAGAAGATGCAAAGATCTTGCAAGATTTCCACTGGGTTCTTGGAATCTCGCCATTGAAACGGTCCTTGGCTAAAGACAGCCAACAGTTGAACCTTTCTTAAGCTGTGCAGGTTAATATTTACCTTATAAAAGTTGTCGGCAAGCCGCAAGAAGCACGAAAAGGTGATAAATAGCGGTGTTCCAAATTTATAGTAGTCTCCCCTATCAAGTCATCTTGAGAAGTCACATCCTTATCCATTACTTGGATCAAAAGGTGTCCATCTTCAGGTAACTGAATGTGGAATTCGCTCATCCTGTTAAAATGTATTTCATATTTAGAGAAAAAACGCAACATTACAAGAAACAAAATAACTCAAAATCAGTTAGCAATTACATAGAAATTAATGGAAATATTACGATATTAAAATATAATTAAGACAATTTATAACTTATAAAGGTACTTTGGACTTGCACATATGTAAATACTTACACCCCAAATATTGGATTCAAAGTATTGTTCTTGCCATGTTCTTTGAGCGATATTTTCCGGCTTCCAATTTTCAGAACAATATATGGATCAGCCTGAAATAACTGTGTTTTAAACATGGGATTCCAACTTCATGATTTTTACAATAAGCAATGTAATATTGTACCGATTGCCTCATATCTTTCCAAGCAAGATCAACGGCTCGAACAAAGTAAACTCGTATCAAAGTTGGACCCTCGGGTTTCTTAGCAAATTGCTGCAGTCTCGTGAAATTACGCTCGTTGTCTGACTTCCGTTTCCCCGTGTGAAGAGAAAACATAGCCTTTTTGAAATGGGGGAAAAAATGTTTTGGAAAACAGTGGATTTAAAATCTGGAACTTAAAAAATATAAACAAAACTACATATTTATTACCAGTGCATCTCCAATAATTTCTGACTTCCCATTGCCTGTAGCTCTTCCCTTGACCAGAGGATAAGCAGGTGGCAAATGCAACATACGTTGCAACATCGGTACATTTTCCAATTCGCAATCGTAATACTTGATCAACAATGAATGCTATATCATAATGCACTTAAGAGATAACGCACAAATAATTACCTGCAAAGCAGTTAAACCTCTTCTTTCGAAAGCATGTTTTTTGCTTTCATTTCCTTTCGATACGTAATATTTTGCCCACCAATCGGCTTCATTCACTCCGATCGCAGCAATGTCATCAAGCTCCACATCTCAAAAAATAGAATAGATATTATCAAAAATATTACTAAAAATTTTACTAAAAATTTTAATTGCCATCAACTGGTTATAACATACCAGTTGCAGGAAGTTGTGATGACCAGCTGTTTACTTCACATTCAGTTGTCGCAAATGTGGATATGCTTTTGATGACGTGAACACCCAGAGTACGATGCTGACCATTACGCAAGATCTCTTTCAATTTTAGGATCACTGGTGGCATGTATATATCCTCTTTTGGAAGTGTCTACAAAAATGTGTAACTATAAATTACAGAATACAGTTGACTATTTACTGTAATATTTAATTACCATATCAATTGCAAAGTGCTTAGTATGGAAATTATTCTCAGGATACGATGATACTTGATCTGCAACCAATAACTTGTCTTCACAACAAACTTCCAATATTGGGCATTTAAAGTCTTCAATTAAACGCAGTCCCCAACATACAACCTAGATTCAAATGCACAATTGTTTATCGACATGTTTAATTTCACAATGTATATAATTATGTACCTCAAAGACACAACATTGAAGCTCTGGAGTTATATCAGCAGGAATCGGCAAATATTTCGTTTCAGGGACAATTTGGACTTCAGAATTATCACCGGTCTTGCATTCAAAAGCCATAAAACGAAAATTAGAGGCCACAATTAAAGAAACAAGGAGAAATATGCATATGAATACCAAAATAAGATCTGCTGAAGCCAGGACTTCTCCAGCAGATTGCTGTTTGTATAGCAGAGGATGCCATTGCAGTTTACTTGGTGAAAAATTGACATCCGTCAGATTCACCCTTGGCATGATCAATGTTTCTCCGATTAACTCCGTCCTCACCTTTCAATAAATATAAATACAAAATAATATAGCTATATGTGGATCTACATAACGAATGTAAACTTTAATCACCCCATCATGAGTATGGTCAAACACTTCAATCCAAATGATTGGTGGATGATGTAGCAATAAGTTCGGCTTCCCATACAAGACAATTCTTGAGAAAAATACTGTTGTGTTCCATACAGGACATAGTGTCTCTTGCAAGTGCTCAGTCCATCCATGATGGCTTAGTAATACTGTATTAGCACTTGGATCTAAATAAATCACACCATTTCAAAATTCACATTATGTACAGTATATACAAGGTGTTTCATTATTTCGGTGTACATGGGTACCGGGCGAGAGCGTAAAAGTTTCCATTTTTGTATGGAAAAAGTTCTAATTGAGTATGATCAATAATGGCTTTGAGTCATGGAATTCAAAACTGATTTTGTTGAAACTTTGTTAATTATGCCCTTGTGTTTTGCTGCCGTTCACACTCCTAATGGAGGCCACACCGATTATTAAATATTTTTCTCGTTCAGAATTTAATGCTCTTTCTTTTGGTGCATTGCACTTTCAACAGATATAAGCCGTTATTTATACATATCCCCCTACACCGAAATTATCAAACACCCTGCACGCAGCTGTATTTACTAGAACAAAAAATAAATTAACTGCCTGAAAGTCCTGTTGGATCATTGGCAAGTAGACACCGTGCTTGATGGATATAAATCTTGCACTGATACACATGTGATTCTAAATATATATATATAAATAATATCTTAGTTTTATCCAGTTTTGTGCAATTATAGTATATACTCTAGCTGCACCATGGAAAGACAGGAAAATGGTTGGGTGACAGTACGGTGATAAAATTTCTTCTTTCTTTAAAAGTAATAGCATCATTGATTACTGACTATATTAGAAACAAAATGAATTAAGTACAATAATTACTCGTGCATGGCAAAGCAAAGTCGCCCAGTGAGGTGCATATTTATCTTTAGGGATTAATTTTCGTCTCCAGAGAGATTTTGGATGGGAATTTTCACGCCTGAAAAATGTAACATGCGGGTTCATTGTTTCAGTTCCAATGAATAGGCTAATACCAAAATAACGAAATAATTTTTGTATCAAACATTGACACTGTCTTCAGGTACCAGTCACCATCTTCCACCCAATCCACAGGAACCGGGTTCTTGTTTCTTGGAGGGGAAAACTGAAAATTATATTGTAAAATTCTAAATTTATCAGTATAAAACACAATTAGGATAGGTATTTAGAGTAATAATCGAAGAAACTTGCATGATCTTGAATACTTGTCCAAAGCCCAAAGTATTTTGCTGATTTCACAGCCTATAAAAATTTTGAAAAATAGAATGAAGTAAACATGAAACTAAATTTTAATTACAATAGAATATATATTACTAACAATTTCCAAATAAGCTGAATATGCGGCATTGTCTTCAGTTGTCATGCAGTGCTTGCAATACTCGGAAAATCCAAACCACAAATTGGCGTAAATGATGGCTTTGGCACGATTCTGCTCCATTTGTATGCCCATGCATGGTTCCTGGTTATTAAACGTAAGCAAACATAAATAACATAGCGAAGTGCAACAAACTTAGTAGTTAGTACCCTCAAAAAGTAGGTATTGGGCCGACCGCAAAGATGACCGATTCTTTCAGCCTCAGCATTTGAATACCAAATTTCACTTGGGGAAATGCGGCAATAAGCTTCCCTTTGTTTGTCCACCAACAACCAGATGAATATATCAGGAATCCCAATCTGAGGCTACAAAGTAACAAAAGTAAAATCCTGCTTAAAGTTCTATCTTTGAAAAGTTTGCTCGGATATTCACAAAATTATGCCAACTAACATCAGTAAAGACTCTTTCCAAAGCACTAGAAAAGCTTTCAAGACACTGCAGCACATCACCAAATTCATTACAGGCACTTTCATTTTTTATTAGACATGCTGTCTTTTCCAGGATGTGTTCAAAAACACGTAACCGAGAAGATGTCAAGTGATTATCCAATTCTGTCTTGGGAGACTCATATATTGCAGTGCTGAAACATCTGCATTTCATAATCTTACATTATATTATTATTTATATAAGCAGAATAGTTTATATTAATAAATTTCAAACCAATTGTTACAATACAATTGTCCAAAATGTCATTGAATAATAAAATACCTGAAACTATCCACCAAAGGTTTCAGATAATTAATAAGTTTATTCAACACATTTCCCGCGAGCAAAGTTTTTCGTTCCATTTCCCCGATAGCAGTTTTCTAAATCAGAAAAATGAATTTGGGATACAAATTTGCAAAGAACGTCTATTTTCACAATAAGCAAGAAATATGTGCACCACAATTTGAGTAACTTTACAAGCTATAGCATAAGCCTCAAGTCTGTAAGACACATCCTCCCATTCACATGTATAAACAACAGTTGGTTTCTCTTCTGTCCAAGGCATGAAACACGAAGCTGAACCTTCAAAATGATGGCCAACTTCTGGCCAAGTACGGCAAACAATTCCACCAGAGTCACTGTCAGTATAACCGTACGTTCCTTCCAAAAGAATTAGCTAACAAGTCTTATACAGCGCTCACGACAGCAAATTTCTTTTTCTCACTGTATTTTTTTAAATATTTACCAACGCTAACTTCAAAAGAAATCTCGCCATTTGCAACAAACATGAGTGTCGCATTCAGAAAAGTTGCACGAAGCATATATTCCTTTTTCACGATGTACGGCTAACCCAGAAAAAAATTAGCTACATTTCTCATTTTTTTTACGAATTCCTCATTCCAAGTATTTTACCTTGAGGGTTATCAAACTATCTGGCCCTAGATCCTGCAATGGTTCCAAACTACTGCCGCTTGTCATTTTCACCTCAACCGACAAAAAAACCCGGCCGCGAAAGGCACAACCTTCAACCTATTATTTAAAATAAAAACTATATTCAATACTATATGGTTACTATGGTTATTATGCAAAATACCTTTGCTGCATTCATGTCCAAGGCAGATGATATTTCTAACAAGCGAAATTCACGCAATGCCCCATAAAAGTTAACAAATGCAGGACCAAAACATGGTTGACCACCTTAGCATCAAGAATAGTCTCATTAAGAATGCGAAAGCAATTTTGCACACAAACATTACAAAGGACCTTTGAGGCCATCAAAAGAAATCTCTGATAGTTCCAAATAAGCAGTCGCAATGTGGTCATCACGAGACGAATAATCACTAAAATATAAAAACTTACTAAAATGACATTC
>WWPM01023554.1:0-16923 GCA_023279145.1 Glomeris maerens
ATATATACATACTGGAAAGTTTTTCCTAATAAATGTTATACGTATATGAATAGATGAAGGGGAATTTGAAAGGGGTGTCTCTAATAAAAACTTCAACTATAACCTTGAACGAACGGAAAGAAACATAATCGCCAACAGCATGATCAATGACGAATTCTCCACTAAATATTTCACCTCGTTTAATATTAACAGCACGTGCTGCATTACCAAACCAAAGTACACCAGGCATAGCATCAGAGTTTGATTTCAACTTCCGACTTTGACACAATGCCCATGCACGCATATGGGAAAAATAAAATAAAAAAAAAAACTGAAATTTGCTGATTCACTCAAGAATCATGTTATTCCTATAATTGCTGAGATTTGAATCTAAGCCATGACATTTTGTTCCCATATTCGTAAATACCAAACTATACGACTGTTATTTTTCTTTATCTCCCAAATCCCCCACATGACAGCGGAGATTCTAATTTAAAGGTGAACTGACATGTTCCCTGAGTTATACCCGAAAAATGAAAGTATGTGAAAAATATCTTCAAAAGAAAAACTGCCATCAGAAATATACTTTCATTTCTATATAAGGTCGGTCCAACACGCATGGCCATTGAAGAGATTCCTTCAAAGGAACATTGCATGTGCAATATATCTCCAGAAGGAATCAAATGTCCAAAAGAAAATACGATCAGCTGAATTTATTTATTCAAACTTGATTCTATGTATACTACATATAATTTGGTAACAATGGTAGCTATATGCACATGCCGGCCATTGTGAACGAGTCTTTTCTCTCTTCCCCCCTCCTGTCTTGTATTCGAACGGATTCGTACACACAAAGTCGGTTCAATTTGAAGCCGATTCAGTGGAACGAACATGAAATTCAGAAGAGGCTTTGCGATTACGAGATGGGATCTCTCCGGTCACGTGATGTCATCAACGCACCGCCGTTCGTGCAGACAATGGGGCCAACTTTTCCCAACTCACTTCACCTCAACCTGTGATCTATAATTGGACGAGTCCATGCGAAAGAGAGATCGGTGATGAAGGTGGTGCTTCTGCCATCAAGCCTCCTAGCTTTTTTCCCTCCTTATACCCTAGATAATTACGCGCTAAACGCCAACGTAGCAGCCAGACACGCCTCTCCTTATTATACTCCTTCCCGTTATTCACGCATGCAGCATACCATGTACCAGGCGAGTCTTATTATGAAGCACAAAATTCTAAACAATGGTAAATGTATGATCGCTCGATTCCACGCATTCATTCGAGCCCAAGGATGCATATGGGAAAATCGGGGATCTGATCAAAATCCCAACAATCACTTTCCAATAGGTAAAAATGCAAACAAGTCGGCAATGCCATTGCACTTAAAGGTGAACTGACATGGTTTTTAGTGGGGAAAGTATGAAGCCATGAAACATGAATTGAAAACGCCCCATTCTGTTTTGCTTGATTTGTGTGGTGGGTAATGATTGATTGTAATTGTACCTACCGAAGAGAGATTTGGTTATATCCCCCCATCTTGAAGACACTGACTGCCATAAACATGATAGAAATTAACTAAATAGTCAATTGAGGCTAACTAGAGAACTTTGGTCTTTAGTTTTTCAAGATGCAGTCAACGAAAGATTTGTGATGAATTTTCGAACTGAATTTTTTTTTCTTTGAAGGCTTTCTTTAAATTGTACGGCTAAACTTTTAATGTTCTTCAGAACTGTATTTCAGATAAAGGTAGCAATGGTATTGTATAGTTAGCAAATGGTCAGATTCAGCTATTAGCTGTCGTTGCTACCACTCCCCAGAATTATGCAAATTAAATTGCAAATGCGCTCGAGGAAATACGTAGTTCATTTCCAAAAGAATGATTAGTGCCAAAATACAGCCCAAATCGCGATAACAATACCGTTGGATATTGCAAAGTATCTTATCTAACATCTGAATTATTACCAGAATATACCTATATACTGTCTATGCTGAATTTGGGAGCTGGTATAGCCATAGCTGCATGGCACTTTTTTGCACCATTCTGCAGCAAATGGCGATTGCTCTAGTCGTTGACTCGCGAAACCGAAACCGAAACGACGCGAAGGACGTAGTTGGCAGCCGTGCAGCATTTTCCCCGAGTTTTGCCTGCCTGCCCCCCCCCCCCCTATATACGTGCCACCCCTAGTGTCTAATTCTGAAAGCCCCCATGACGAGAATGCACATGCAGCACGCCTATATCCCTTATCCCCTCAACCCTCAGCCCACCATACTTCATCCGCAAAGTCTCGCAGCAAACAGAGCGCACACCGCACACCGTCGAAACCCCATAGTGTCCCCGCGAGGGTTTCACATATAAAGAGGAGGTTGGCTGACTGAGCTAGACCACCCCTTCCCTTGACTACTATCCGGTCACAGAACGAACCAACAAACCTCTCGTTATCGTCCCGTGTCGTAGCAGTTATATCTATCGCCTACGTGCCACTCGTAACCAACAGCAACCAAAAACGAGCCGAGCTGCGCGCCTCACCTCACCTCACCGATTCCTGTATAGTACAGTACAGTGCAAACCCCGTTATCCGGATCAATTGGGACATCAGAAATTCCGGACAAAAGGACCAAAATAAATAAAAACCTAGTGTACATTTGTAAAAAGTTTAGCGGATTCCTTGTTTTTTTTTACAGTGAATTTCATTGCTTACTTAGTTTTTCATCCGGATAAGGAGGTTTGTGCTGTATACATAGTATACGTATTATACGACGACATGGCGACCGACTACAAACGACAACGACACCGGAACTTATTGGATCAGGCCCTGGGCCAACTGCTATATGTACCCTCATGGAAATTAGCATATAGTCATGAGCGCAAACAGAGCAGGTGCATGCCCCACAAAAAGCTGCTGCTGCTGCACTGAAGATAAATATTGCACGCTCCCTGAGCACCGAAACCACAACACCTCGAGTCTTTTATTAGCATAAATAGGATAGGCGACGACCAAGTAGGGTATCCTAACTCAAATAAGGAGGGGAAGTGGATGAAAAATACTGTAGTCTTCGATTTCATTGTTAAATCAATAAAAAAGAACATTAAAATAAAACAAATTCTGAAAACGTTGCAATTTAAAAACAGATCCAAAATTGGTGGCAAAGTACAAGAGTAATAGCAATCTTAATCGGTTTTTAAGTTATTGCCCCGACGTCAAAACTTCACCACAAAACAAATGATGTCACGCAGTGAAGCCACCGTGTTTTTGCTAAAATTAATCGTCGTTGTTAATTGTTGAACTGTGAAGTGGTTATATTGAGAGCTGCAGAAAAACTAAGTTATAATTAAATACTCCGCCATACCACCTGACCTTCAAAGGATGATACAAAGTGATAAAGGAATCCATTTTTCAGGCATTAGACATGCTCCTTTACAGACATTTGGCCATCAGCTTTTTTACATGGACCAAAATAAAATTTCTACACAGTTTATTTAAGCCCAAGAAAAGGTCTATATGCCCAGCCCATTGGAGTTTCAGTCGAGACGTTCAAACATTTTGCCCTCGATTTGCACACACAATTTGACCCTCCTCTTTATAACACACTACAACCAATATCAACACTATCACCCTTACCACATTCCCTATTCTAAATTATCATAAAGTGGCGACAAATAGCAGACGCAAACGCACTTTTGGGGCATATTTTCAGCTCGCGTTTGCATTGCAGGCTGCATTCAGTTTCGACAGACAAATATTGAACTATATACCTTCAACATTTAACCGCTATCCAGTCTCAGCCCTCATTGTGATTTGCATAAAACGGACCGGACTACAATACCTTGTTGCAACAGCCCATCCGTATATAAAAGCCCCACCAACTTGCATAATAGATTCTTTCCTCATTGAGTGAAAACGATTTTTCCACTTTTCATGACATTGAGCAAATAACGTATAAAACTTTAAAGCAGTGTTTGAAAATAATTAGGTATATGTTACATATCTAAGTGTAGACGATGAAAATGAGAGATTTTGCTATCTGTTACGAGTAATTATTATACGATTCCTGAACAGATTTGCCGAATTTATTAAAGCATCGCATATTTAGGGCCTCTACTGAATTCACGTATTTGAAAGAACTTTCAAAATTTAATTTAAATGTTATTTGAAATTCAACCAAATTTGCCGGATTGGATACCCATCTGTAAATTAATCGTGAAATGAGAGTTAAAGTGATAGGCAACTTTCGAGAATTAAACAAATACTAAGTCAATCTGCAGATCAACGAAGAATGTTTCTATGGTTACAATATCATTCAGTTTTATGAATAAAATGTTATTTCGTATGTATATTTATGAATCGACAAATGAATGGATGTCTGCAGAATACAAAGATTAATCAAAAACACATTTTCAAGGTTTCCACCAGCTGAATGAAATAATTATTACAGCTAACCGTGAAGCAGCATTTTCTAGTGAAATTATCTTTCAATCAAATCGGGTATGGGAATAAATTGCATGTCAGCTGAGGGATTATCTCTTATTCCGACATACGTATACGAAAATGAACTTCCTCTAATCTAATTGTTCAAAAGTTGCTAGCCATTTAGCAGACCAATTGAGCAGACAAACGCAGGTGAAACCTGATGGATATTTCTCCTCGTCGTGCAGTTGTACAAAAATAAATGTCTTCTCTGTTTTCTCTCAGCTAGAGCTGCCTTAATACGTTAACTGCCACTGAACTTCCTCTTATTACATACGTATAGTTTCAAGAAATTCAATTAACCCCTTCCACAAAGAAAAGATCCACAATTTTAATGATAATGCAAAGGACTAAATTACTAATTTATACGTGCTCAAGACATCCCACTAACAAACGCTTGTCATTTTCATTAGAAGCGTCAAATACCTACAGGCTAAATTTTCCAAATGTTCTTTCTTAAGAAATTAGTCCGATCGAATTTCACTATGATGGTCTATTATTTCGTATGAAATTCGTGTCAATTCCAGTATAGATAAGGTCCAGATATTTTAGAGATGAACCTCCTCCCTTCGTGATCTGGTTAGGTTGAAAGCGAGCACAAGTAAATATTGGACGATCCCCAACCACCACCTCGGTCCGTTGCCGCGGCTTCATTATTAATTCGCTCGTAGCCCCGATGTAGTAACGAAGTGGCGCGAAATGAATGCGCCAAGGTTTGCTTGGTTTCCATCGATTTTGTCATGTTATCATCCGAAGCGTATAGGTCCTGCCGAGTGGCATGCCACGTGCAAGCAAAACGTATTGATCTCGTCTGACAGACGCCCCGCCATCGACGTATACTAGTTTCATGGTCACGTGACGCCTTCTTGACGCAATTAGCCCTGTGTGCGTCAGTAACGTCACTTGTGTCACTCGTCGCGATCTTCCGCAGAGATGAGCTTGTGCAGCCCACTTTGTGACAGTCTTTTGTTCCAAACGATGCATCCACCACCATATAACGCATAAAGTGAGAACCTTCCCCCCCTCCCTCAACTGTTCGTATATAGAGGCTTAAACCTTGGGTAATAACTCTAAATAATCCAAATGGATTTGTCGATTTGAGGTTCTCAGAGGAGACCAGAAAAAACACTGGGGATATATCAATCAATAACATCCATTGCCGCTCCGATTTCACTTAAATTTTCGCATGCTTCCCCTAGAAAAATAATCATATTTTTTCACCCTTCCCAAAAACAGAAAATGCAAATAGCCATCCACGTATTAAAGCAGATAATTCATTAGGAATTCATAAACAATTTCACATTATAAAGCGCATTTCCAAGCTTAATTGCATAACGTTCAGTGTATAAATCTGCAACAGGTATACAGGGTGTGTCTGCCAGGTATATATTCCCTAAATAAAGAAAATACATAAAGTTCCTATAAGCCTATGTCGTACTTCGAAACGCTGTGACCTATTGTCATTGTGACATTGATGACTTATTCGAAGCAGACAGTAATTCATACATTGAAACTAATGTGAGGCACATGAATCAGCATTGATGTTAGAGATTTTGGCTTTGTGATAATATACCTACATTGCAATTTAAGGCAGGAGCTATCTACTAAGTGCTGCAATCATGAACAGGTGTGCTTCCGATTTCCATATTGATACCTAATGAAAGGTACAGTTCTACATGACTTCTTTATACTGTATATGGATAACTCGTGGAGCCACATGAAATCCTCTTAAATACCGAGCCTGTATCGGTCATATGTATCAGTCAGTATCTAAACAGTCTGAGAACCAAACTTAATCCATCATACAAACGATATCGAATAAAAACATGCATGGGATGAAGAGAGGATTCCAAAATGAATAATGAAGAACTTCACTGCAAGCTTGTTGTATATATCGTGCATACAATGAATGCATTTAACAAACAAAACAAATATACGGACTACATGCATTCATTCATTCATAACTAACGCATACAATTCAAGAAAACATAATTTCCAAATGCGTTATGGCTTGCCTTCTTTTTTGAGAGAATATTTCTTCAGCAGTAAAGTACTATAGTATGAATGCAAAAATGTGGTAGCCCGTGTTATATAGCCTCTCTACTACCACAGTATGCAATTTTCTTTGCAATTATCGGTTTATTACTCAGACGTCGCCACCGCAATTACTTTTCACATGTGGCACAACGACATGCACCGAAGCAGACCCAAAATACAAAGTTCTGAATGTTTTTCACGGTCATACGGAATTTTTGTTCAGCCGTAATCTGGAAAATCTAGTATACTTCAAGTGTAAATTTATGGGACAGGAGCTAAACTGTCTCATGCATGAGACCTATTGACAACAAATGCAGGTACACTCATTGATAGGACTATGGGTTCCAAGTATACTCAATAAAAACGTTATACACCTACCTTTGCAGTGCAGCAAATCGGAAGCGGATTTGATTCAAATGCATTGCATCTTTTGGCTGATGGGCCTTGTCAGCAAACTGAAATTTAGAAATTAAGAGAATTAAGCATATGAATGGTAATTCATTAAATCCTGCCTTTTTATTTTAAGTCACTATATCTAATTAATGAAGTGATAAACGTTAAATCATCATTCACCAGGGTTTCCTCAAACTTTTAGCATCTTACACATATCTTACGTGGGGGGAAAAAGTCAGATTTATGCGATATATCTGGTCGCTGGAGACCCCGGATTTGAATTCATGTTTCCCAGGATAATCAATTATATTTAATTAAATTAGAATTGGGAATATACATTATTGAATACATGAAGTAAAATCTCAAGCAACGTTTGCTGCAAATATTCTCGGCTGGCTAATTTCCAGTCAAGCAATAATGTCGATATCTTCCCTGCACTGCATAATCTCATATGTAGTGCTCCTTCTCGCCGTTCTTGTAAATTAGCAAAAATTGGGCAAGATGCGGAATCAAATGAAATTTAAGGTAAATCTGCAGAACAGCACTACGACTATAAGAGAACCACGACAGTTAGAGCTGGATGGGCACTTGGGAGTTTTAGTTGGGCTTCACTGTATGCCTACCCTAAATTAGGATTACCACTAGAAAACCAGGCAATCAGGGGATTGGTTCTCTTTCTATACGAGCAGCTGCCAGTTAATCCGGCAACTTGCAAAATTCCGCTTTCAAACGTCCATCCATGCAACCATCATCTCTCCCTTTCCTCATCCTCTTTGCCCACTTTTCGTGCTGAACATTAATTACGCTCGCGCATCTTCCACCCCCTTGTTTCCTGTTGACCGAAATTGCACGACAAGCCCGAGGCTGAAACTTAGCCTCGGCATGCATGTGACGTCATGAACGTATCAAATCCGCGTCCCGAATTCGCCATTTTTTCCCCCAAAAATTTATCTGCACGGAATATAGTTTAATAACAGCTCATTGTTCACGGACTTTTCTCTGAACAGCAGCCGAACCCTGACAAGTGAGCGTGATGAGTATACCGTTTCCCACGGGGTAAAATGTTATAGGGCTAACCATGACCCTTCCATTACGACCCTCCCCCCTCTGGCCCCATGCTATGTTCATCGTTTTCAGTGAGATAATTACGCATGCTGCGTGCGCATGCGCACATTTGGAGTGTTTCACGCACAGCTCCTTTTGTTCAATATTTCCATGGCATATGGAGAATGGCGCATGCGTGTAAGTTTCGCACCGATTTATTATGTATATACAGTATGTGCACATAACATGAGGCTTGTCATATACTGCGACCTACACCTGCTGGGCAGGTGTTGTACGTATATATCTAGTATAACATATTCCGTCCGGATAAAAAATATTACAGATTGAATGTGATAAATTCCACAGGGGGGAAATACGAATTGAAACTGAAACCATGTACTTGATTTAAGTCTAACTATAGCTGCATGACCTTCATACTGAAAATTTAAGTCTGTAGTATTTGACAAGTTACAGATAACACAATGAATCTGGTTAATTTCGTTCAATTATAACAACTTTTAAAAATCATGATTTTATGAAGCTTTGGAATCACTGCAACTTTGAATGCGAACAAACTTTCTTGCAAAATCATACTCAAATTTGCATCGGCAGACTGTTCAAAACCTCATGTGTTTAAATTTAGTGTCTTACAACTTGGAGCAAATTTAACTTATGAATTGCCTCAAATCCCATGTTCACATTTATTGGCATCAATAAAAAATAATTAATAGCGACATCACGTATTCCCAACTTCTCCATTTATACTAGGAAAAGGATTTTTTCCGCATCATATGATTACAAAAATTAAATATTTGATGTTCCAATGGTGCCAAAGTCGAAGTCTTTCTGGTTCCACAAACACCATAGCGCACCTCAAAGAGGGCGAGATTATAGATCCAATCCCTACGGGGTTTCCAAACGTCACTTCAAGGCTTTCTCTCTCTCTCTCTCTCTCTCTCGTTTCATCGCATATCGTCACCGTGGAAACGGGGCCTATCTTGTTAAAAGTCCGCACCGCATTTATGATAATCACGAGCGATCGTAATCGGTTGAAGGCACCCAACCATCCCACAAGCCAACTTTTATATAGAACCCAAACTGCCAACGTTTCCGCAGGCACCGGAAATGCTTTTCTCTCACTGTTGCCAGTGCATATCAAATTATGTGCCATCTCGTATGTTCAGCTGCATGTGATGTCACACTATAGCCATGTAACACAGGCAACCCAGTAATGCGCAAGAAATAAAGAAATAACTTAAGTAAAAAAAATGCATAATGGAGCCTGAATTTTACTCGTGCGAATGATAAAATAGTGGTGGGTTGACATGGGATCCATCCAATAGCTTAGGCCTAGTGCGATATGTCAGAGGTCTGTGTTGGGACTGTTATATACATTGTCTAGAAGACATCTTTGTCAAGATTGTCAACTTAGCAGATTTAAAATGAAGAACTTATATGCAAGAAAGCAGGAAATAATTCAATGTGTTTGACCATATTTGAGTTTCACTGCAAGGCTATCAAATGCAAATAAATGTCTTCCAATTTCTGCAATTCCGCCAAGCATATTTTAATATTATTAAGTGCGCTTATTACTATATGTACAACTTTGCATGAACGTTATTATTTCATCAAGAATAATCCCAAAACTAATACATAACAATGTAAAACCATTTGTGGTTTATTCCATTTAATCAGTCCCACATTGTAACTTTAAATATATCACAAAAGTACCATTAATTCATAGAATAACCACTATTCTCAGACTAATATCATTGAGAATTCAGCCATGCATGCAGTGATGCAGCCAATGGACCCTGGCCCTAACCTCAAATCGGATTACGAAACATGCGGGTCTTCAATCTTCCTATCTGCAGGAACAAAATACGGGCGAATGGGCTTCCTATTCTTCAACTGCATTAGCCAACAACTATACCTATGTACGAAAGGTTGGAAATAAATGAAATCTTTTGCCCAGAAACGAAATTTTACACGTAAACAATTACGCGAATCCAAAATACCAAGTTGAAAAACACTTGATCAATGTTCACAGCAACTTTTGCCTAAATAACAAATACAAAGGACTGCATGACAGCTCGAGGGAGTAATATTAGCACACCACGCAGACCTCCAGGTGCCTTTTGACATTGGACATATTGACCCAAGGGACCACTAGACTTCAAGATCTACTTTTGACTCTGGCGTGGGAACAGCAAGAGATCGAGTGTCATTTTTGTGAATGTGCAACATCTTGACCAATGCATGCAGATTTTTCTACAGTTCATACATGTGGACCATGCACCTTGAAGTGAGAAAGTGAAAACAGGCCAAGATTTCCAAACGTATATAGAAAGAGTCATGGGAGCAGTTTAAGCTGGATTTTCATAATTTTCTGTTATTGTGCACATATTCATGTAACAAAAAGAAAGACTTTTTAACATCACGGGGCCCATGTATTTTTTGCAATCAAATCTCAAGATCAAACTGAACATAAATGTTTTTTACCAGATAAAAAATTGTATTGTTTCGGATATATTTCTTTTATATACTAAGGAAAATTTTTATCACCAGCATGCGGGAAACATTAAATGTGAGGTCAGCAAGAGCCATATGAAATGATGTCCATTCCCAATCGCTTTTCTCCTCTAGCTGATATACTTATCTCGTGATTAGCGACAGTGAAGAAACTGTCATGATGGTAATAACTTAAAAAAGACATTTCCTTCTCTCCTCGGAACATGGTCAGAATACAGCATAAAAGTCTCCCTGGAGACGGAAAACTCGGCACAAAGTGACGTGCACAGGTCCAGAATTTGGCCAGATTGCTCTCCCCGGCCACCCATTACGTTCTTCTTCAAGTCCATCCCACAATACGAGTATATCCCTCTAATCTGGACGAGATAATTTTCCAGGAGAGTGAGTGGGAGCTCAACGCGATTTCACGCAATTCCCAAAAAAACTATATTCTCATACTATATACAGCATTCAACAACTGGACTGCAAGATCGGCATTAAAAATATTAGGAACGGTTCAAAAAAAATTACTGCAATCCTTTTACGACCCGTCAGGTATTATAACGCTCCCCGGGGATTAAAATGGGGATATACTGTAATAATAAAATGAAATGCCAAACAAAAAGTGTACGTGCTACTCTTTGTGCTACCCATAAGCCTACTTTGCACTGAAGAACTGCAGCTATAGAGGATTTGAACCCAACACCCGGCCCTAATTTATATCCACTATCCACACTGGCTTGCATGCGATACAAAGACAGTTCATTTGAAGCACGTGTGGAATCGTGATTTGCATTAATGAATAAATAGATAGCTAGGTGACAAATATGTAGAAATGGGGTCGGATTTGACACGGGATAAAAAAAAACTGTCAATGGTCGCTGCGATCCAAATAAGAGGCAAAAAATCAGAATATTTTTTGGTGAAGTGTTATTGAATGTACGTACATTGGCAAACTTTAATATTAGTATCACAGAAAAACAGATCTTTTCTGAAATAATTTACAAAATACATTTTCAAATAATTTTTCTACATCCTTACTCCTGTCAATTATTAGTTTACATGTTACTTATAACTATGTACATAGGAAAATTATTGCACAGCACTTTACAGAGTCATTATGAGGTTATTGGAAATGAAATACTGAGGTGCAGTCTAACACCATACGTTTTGATAATGAAATTATGCATATTGCAGCAGTATTCCTGAATTTTTGCATGCAGAAACAAATAACCTTATGCTTTCTATATGCATGGACGTGCCTTGTGTACCCCATCGTTGCTTCATGTCGGACAAAACGTTTGAACTTGCATGTAATGTGCTGAAAATAGTTTCAGCGTGAAAAAACCATGATTGACAGCATTATAAACTGACTCCAAAAGTGGGCGACATTCATGGAGTGACGTCATGGCTCACGTCATTAAAAGGTCGTGCTTTACTCTCAAGGGTGTTCACATTGCTAGCGCACAACAAATTAGGTATGCATGAATAATTAATTAATTCTTCACTTCCCTATAGTGATGATGTCAGCTACTGAAATCTCCTAGACCTGCACACAAACCCGACAACATTGCAGGAACCAATCCATGATAGATCAAAAATACCGTTCTATATTCACATTGTTTACGAAATCTGAGTGTATATTCTAGATTAAACTGCAATTCTTAACTGTATATTAATTGCTCAATTTGCGTAATTATTATGTATTTAAAGTATGAGCAGATTGAGTTTGTTTAGATACCTACACCATTAGTTTTTTTCAGAATAATAAATGTATTATAATAACAAATCAAAGTGTGCTAATTTGCGAATGACTGTTTAGTTAAACTGGGATTATTTCATTAATCGGCTATTGTTGTTACTTCCATATTCCATCCAAATTATAATCATCATCACTATATAGGATCCGTCGTATTTCGCCTAGTTATAACAAGAACAGTAATTAGGATCACGGCTTGGCAAACTTAAAGTGAGCCTTTCAAACAAAGCGCATTCCCAGCAAGCAAATGCAAATGAGTTCTCTCAATCTGTCCATTTTCATTCCCCCACCCCAAACGGTTCACCACATGATCACGTGTGAGAGAAATACCGATCTCATGACGCACATCGGCTTCATGCAGGTATACATAGAGTATAGTAGAGCTGAAGCTTTTGGATTTCGTGTACGGGTCGCCGCTTTAATGCAGGAGGAATGAAGGCAAGAGGAGGAGAAGGAGAAAAGGAGGGAAGTGAAGGAACGAAGAATACTTTAATCTCCACTGTGCTACCCCTGCAACATGCAGTCGATCCCTATTCAAGCTCACACACCCCTACTAGTGAAGCGCCAAAGAAGCTCGATCTCCTCCGAAACCTCGCTCTGAAGATGAGATTCCGAGAGGAAATGAGTAGGGTCTGATGGTCCCATATCGTCAAATCCCGTTTCGCCAATCCGGTTGAAAATTTCATGTGTTTTGCTATATAAATATAAGAAAATATAATGCATTGCAATTGCAATTTAAACCGTTTTTTCGCAGACAATCTAGCTATAATATAAAAACTACAACAATTTGTAAAGAATTACAAGTAAACAACCTTAAAATTGTCACACTTCTCAGTATATAGTTTCATCATGGTTATCAATTTTCCTGACCAATAATTATTTCAAGTAGCATATACAGCGGAATAACCTAATTAACAGAACAAAACAAAAACATCTGAGGAGAGCTCATTAATCATTACCAAATTTTCAGGATTCCTGATTTTGCAATTTATTGACTTAATTCCCAGATTGTAACTATAATTTCTTTGAGTTTTCCTGACTTTCCAGGTCGGAATGAACACACTGACTTACTAAGCTATTCCATAAGTGCATTCAGGCACTGAAAGTTTTTATTCAGACCATGCATGCAACCAGTCATTAATGTTTCATTGGCAGACCAGATGCAGCCTTACAGGCAAAAATAAAATGCTTGCGAAGATAAGTACGTATATAAATTTTTGAAGCACGTTGCCTATACATACAATATTCATATGTATATGGAAGATGCCAGAAGAAGGTTGCAATCACAACATTGACAGGTCAACTCTAAGATGTCATGGTACATATACATATATATAGGATCGAAACACACACTACTCTTTAAATTTCCACAAGAGGAAGTTTGTGCTAATGATTCTATAACCAAGACGTGCAAAATTATAAAAGAAACCGCTCAAAACAGTACCACGTTTATTTTGGGACCAACTCCATAATTGATCAACAATATAACGTGTTTCTGTCCAACAACGCCACTGCTGTGTGCGTGTGTGTGCACCTGCTTACGTTTCAAGTTGGCTTAGGCCTACTTATAACATGGTTGTGCATGCTCGGTGCGTGGAAAGGGATTTGGTAAAATGGCACAACGGCTATAACACTCCTCCATCCCCCCCCCCTCTCCCCTTAAAAGATCTCCCTAAGGGTTGCGTGAGGTCGGCATCATCGTCTCGCAGGGACTACTTAGCGGCCGAACAGGGTGGGTGCTGCAGGGGATCTGCAGATGGGGCTGGTCGTGAAAGAGCAACAGCGTAATTTACAACACAGACTCCGTGCTGCTCTCAAACAGTGCAGGAATTGAGGAGCCAACGGGAGGAACCAACCAGAATCTCAAACTCGGGCGTTGGCGGCTTGAGAGACGAACAATGGGGCCAAGGAGGTTGGTTGGTTGGGTAGGGTAAGGTGGGGTGGGAAATGGAAGATGTAAGGAGGGAGGGAGAAAGAGCGGATAGGGTCGGTAATTGTCAGGGTTGAAGTCGCGGCCAAGTCGTGGCAGTTTGCATTTAAGTTTAGCAGCGAAGACGGGGGGTCGATTCTACTGGCAGATTGAGGGATCTTCGACTCTGCTGCGTGGAGGAGAAGAAGGAGAGAGAGAGAGCGTTGGACGCGAGCCAGATGTGTCCGGGATCGGAGATCAGCATTGGCAATGGGGTGAGAGAGGAGGGGATGCAACGTGACACGTGCGAAGCGAAGGCAGACTGCAAATATCTTGCCGCCAGCGTTTGCGAGAAACCCAACAAACGTGGAGGAGCCGGTTCGCAAGGGAACATACATAAAACATGTCCGTCTGACGCGGACAAGCAACAATGCTGTGCTAACTAAAAAAATACAAACCATGAATATCTCTTATTTAACTAATCCGTATACAATGCACGTATTTTAATTGTTTCATAGCGTTTTGTATTTTTCCCGACCAGAAATTATGCAACGAACAGCCTATAAGCATGCAAAATAACACAACTTTAAGCAATAAACATGAATTAAAACTAAAAGGGAAATGTGAGACATACAATCCTGGTGAAAAGTATTGGGCCACAGCTGAAAAAATTGTTTATTAGTTGTGAATGAATACGCACTTTTTATGAGTTTGATTTATTCACCACTGGTTCCAGAATGGTGCAAGGAATGAGAACTGAAAATAATAAGATTCAAGTAAGTTGCCGCATTAGTACACAAGTTAAACGCAAATTCAGGCCACAATTATTAGACCAGTGCATATGTGCATTCATTCAAAACTAAAGATTGGAAAAACAATTTTTTTTTAGTTGTGGCCCGATCCTTTTGGCCAGGGGTTGTACGTAATAATGCGACATGTAATGCAGGGAAGAGATTTCGTGGGCTCGGTTTGGCTGGAAAGTATAAACTAGGGGCAATGTTTTCAGTCAGATTAGGCAGGACACGATATTTTTATGGGTTTATCTAAAAATAATTTGATGTTACACGGCAAACAATTAAGTTTGATAGGATACTCTGTAACTCACGAGATGATATTGTAGAATTAAATAAAAGCTTAAAGGTACGTGAAGTGTTTCTTGTGAAATACGGGTTCTCTCGTAAGCAATATAATTTGTAAAAAAAAATATTTTGTAGACTTCGATGTAGGAAAATGTGTAGGTATTCGTACCCCTGTAACTGCTGAGTGATTTATACTCTGACTTACACACTGCATATAAATCATTTTAACTGTAAACACTTAATTCCACAAGCAGTGCAACATAAAATTTCAAACGGGTCAAAGTGTGGGTTAAGGCCTTTAAGGGGTCATCTGCAACTATACATGGACGCATGCTTAGTTATGTACTGTATAGTCTAATAGAAGTGTGTTTAATTGAACAACAAATAAATGCAATAAAGTTTGATCCGTAAGAATCTGGATCAGAGTAAATTTATTGTCTTGCTGGACAAAAGCATGCCAATTCATAAAAGACAATTTAAATGACATGGTCTATATTCATATTTTAGTTCTAAAATTATGAAGCAACTATACATGTATATTTATGTAACTTCTCCTTTAATTTGAGGCGTATAATTGCAAATTTTACCCTGCCCCTAAATTTAAAACTACCAAATTTCGCTACAATCTTTAGTATACTTTGTATCATTATTCGGAATGATTACAAGACTTCTAGATTATTCTTTACAAACGCACTTCTCCAACCCCCACCCCAGAAACTCTATTTATATAATAATTCAAAACGGATAAGATTTGGAAATTAGAAAACTTTAACAACACTGTCAAAAAACATTATATCTCTTTACCCTAGCTTGCTCCATAAAATGTAGTTACGCAGCTCTATACAGCGAAAAGTTCACTGAATCCAAGCAAAGAAAGGAAGGAGAAGAAGAAGAAGAGAAAAGTTGGACTGCCAGCCAGCCATTCGTTCAACAAGGCTTGCTTGACTCGACAGAACCCAAACCGACGGAAGGAAACAGGTTCCTCTTTTTTGCCTACTTTACAACTGTCGTCATCGCTGTCGTGAATCCGGTCGGGCAATCAGCGGCGTTTTTCGAAAAGGGGATCTAAACAGGAGATGGGAGGGTTGGCATGGTTGGATGCGGTGGATGTCGGTGCCTTTTTCATCTCCCTCTCTCTCTCTCGCATCTCCCTCCATCCCTCGCTGCTCCCTTCCATCCCAATCCCAATCCCAATCCCCTGGCCCTGGAGTCTCGACGTTGCGCGATCGGATCACGCATATTTGACCGGGCGAGAGAACGAGTCAGCTATAGTGGGGGGTCGGATATAAAAATTTAATGCCCAGAGCGGCGGCGGCATCACGATCGACTCCGTCGCGGTGCCGTTCCCAAAATCGATATACAACCTCCTCCTCCTCCTCCTCATCCTCATCCTCATCACACGCTCCCCGCCCTCCACTACACCACCCACATCTTTCTCATCGCCGTCACGCTGCGGGCTGTGGGCGTTGAGAACAGAAACGCCACGACACGCCCACAGAGATCCAAATCCCAAACCGAGGTGGAGTGTGGTGCACGCATGCAGAGCCTAGCTGGCCTCGCCTGCCTGTGCCTGCCTGCCACGCACCATTCATGCACCACTATACCGAGATCGGCATGATTATGACGCCGCAGCTGTCACGACCCGCAGCGCCCCTTACGATCCCCCCCTTTCCCCCATCGTTCACAGCGGGGTTGTCGCCGCACTGCACCGCACCGCAACGCGCGTTGTTTGCCGTCGTCATC
>WWPM01023556.1:0-12421 GCA_023279145.1 Glomeris maerens
GGTATTGTTACCAAACATGTAAATTTTTTCTTAATTTGTACTGTTTTATACCTTCAATACAAATGTGTAACATACATGTGCACAATAAAACGTAGTTTCTGCTGTTAAATTTCCAGTAATCCGGCGGTGCTCTGGTCCCATATCTGCCGGATTAACGAGGGAGGACAGTCATTCTTTTCCTTTACCCTGTACAGAAGTCCAACATTACCGTAGCACACGGCGCTTTGATCGATATCGCGCGCGGACGGCGTCGGAAAATGTTGCCGCAAGAACTCCTTCTGCGAAACCCGGGACATTCACCGATAATAAGCTGTCAAATTTCAATTTCACTGCAGATGTCAATACCATTTTAATTGAAATCTTTGCGAAGTGCGCGGACATCATTGCCGCCTTCGCCAACAGAGCTCGTTTCGCTTCCCTGTAAATTTAAGTATTAATGTTGTAACAGCTCATTGCATTGTAATTGCTGCTTATAATATTCATTTACACTGGGTCATCGGATTGCGCAGCAACAGCCTTTTCTTGATATTCTTCAACTTTGCGTGTCAGCGAGTTTGCGATTTCCGTATCGCAATGTATCCTCGTATCGATGCTGTTTTATTTACTAAATATTGTAGTTTCGCCTTCAACCCAGGGTTTAATTGCAAAAAAAAAAATTCGGCCCAGGGTTTATTCGCATTTACCGTTTCATATTTTCTCGCAGTAAAATTTCTTCGGCTTCCAGGGCGTTCAACAAAAGCCGTGCCTGTTTTTGTCTGTTATTACGTAAATAATCTTCGGTTTGCATGAGATTCAATGTATCATTTGTTTTCCCAACGTGAAGCTTAGGTAAAAAGCCTTCTTTAAGCTTGTCTTCCTTCAGCCAAAATTCCCGTTGCTCCGCTTTTTTCTATCACGAGAAAACACAATTATTTTGTCATTAATATTCAAACACTTTTCTTAGGTTCACATTTACCCGTTCAACTTCCAATTTCAACTGTTCCACTTCCCGTTCCAATTCTGCGACAACCTGTTCCAAATCCTCGTCCGAAACCAGCTCGGAAATCATGGCTTTATCGGGAAAATAAACGCGAAGTTCCAACCGAATCGTCGCCAGTTAACCGCCATCCAAGGTGAAAGTACAAGGTATCATCATAGGAGTATTCCACCAACCTACGCGCTTGTGACGTCATCAGGCTGCCTTCGTCAGGTACCCAAAACGCGTCGTGACGTCACCAGACCACGTTCGTCTCTGATCGGCTAAAGGGTAAAAGGCTAGTTCCATTGCCGATCACGTCACACTGTCACTAGCAGTGTGACCATATAACCGGCAAAGCTTCCCTAATAGGGCAAACTACAACTCCCATAATTCCACGTCAGCGACAATCTCTCCAGGCGACGCAACGATTACGGCAAACCAACTCCATCTGGCGGCAAAATGCCATACTACTGTACCAGATTGGGCGAAGGGGAGAACCGAATGCTGCAGCGCTATTGGTCGTGACGTAACCGGAAGGGAGTGGCGGTTAATTCAAAACGCACGTTCGAAACCGACGCAAAAACCCAACGACTTTCTTTTTTTACCCGATTTATTTTTGAAAATGGAACACGACACTGGAATAATAAGAGCGAAATTATAAAGAAAAAAAAATACTCTTTGGCAGATGACTAAACTCGTGAAAGACTAGAAAGAGATTACTAGTGTAGTAAAAACAAAAAACAAAAAAAACCCTGCTAGGAATCCACTCAACATCTCATTCAACCACTTTTTGCCAACCGTTCATCCACTGGGACAAAAAATCATAAACTATAACTTCTTACTACATAGTTTAACTGAAAGGTGAACCGCGACACAACATCTTGTAACACCCCGTAAAACCTCCAATGCATTTGAGCGTTTAAACACGTTTCATGTATACAGTAGTTTCACGTTCAAGTTGATTGCCTTCTAACTGAAGCGCCGTTGTTGGCCACCAACTGGTACGCCTTCCTTACGTAATATATGTAGTTTCCCTTTCCACATGTCAACATGCATACTTAGATATCAAGGAATTCCACTCCAAGTCCAGCAGTTGATACTTTAGCTAAGGGGGTACGAAGAGTGGAAGGGGCCCAATGAACAGGGAAAGGGTCATTGTCACCCCATATCCCATCACCACCAAGCTAAAGTATCAATTTGAAGGTGAAACTAGTGTAATGTTGCATTTGCGATAAGGCTCAAACTTTAACACTGCTCGGCGCACGCGGCTTTCTGTATCCGTGACGTCATTCTGTACTCTGGCAATTACGTTGTTTCACGGGGTGTTACGGAATCCGCGTCCACTTCACCCTATAAATCGTTTACAATAACGGATCCCGCAGCGAAAAAGGGCATCACATCGAGAGAGAGAGAGAGAGAGAGAGAGAGAAGGCCACCTTCGAACTTATAAATCGTCCCGAAAGGCCCATTGGCCCTAACTCAAATCAAACCTTTGGTGTTTCCCACGGCACGGCTCGGCCCGTCCCTTCGTACCGTTCCGTAGTGTTCCGCGAAGGAGCTTTTTTGGGGGGCATGGTGATGGGGGTAAAAGGGCACCTACACTCTGCCAACGGCTACCTTGATCGGCAAAGGGCCCGCGCCCCCAAACTCGACTTTCTTGGCCGCGTATTCGCGAAAGCAGTCCGTCGGTTTGCAGTCGAAGTTGCACGACACGGACACCTTCTAAAGCATAAAACCGCTATTAGGTCCTTACTCCTTATAGAAAACCGGAACACACACACGCACGAACCTGGGGACCGGAAGGTCCCACGAAGCAGAGCCAGACGGTGACCACGACGCAAGCGAAGATGACCCCGGCGAGAAGCCAGCGCGGAAGCCCCGACTTGCGCGACACGCAGCTCAGCCAATCGACGCCGACCTCCTGGCTTCCGTACGAGTTAAGCGTGATTAAGAGGTCCGAAGAAGGTCCCAGGTCGTCGAGGGCGTTACGGGCCTCCGGCACGTCCAGGTCCAGGTCCAAGTACACTTCCGGCACCGCGAGACCCTCGTGCTCCGACTCGTATTCGCCACCAGTCTCGTCTGCAAAAGTTGCAAAATTAAACCCGGATAAGAGGTCCCATCTGATCTTTGGGGCCGATATAAAAACAAATTAGAAACAAAATATCAAATATCAGAATCTGTAAAAACAGCACGAATTAGAAAGAAGAAAACGTGAGAAATTCTGAGAAGGAAGATGCAAATCAAATAAGACCTTGGAACTTGGGCGATTGGACCACCAGTACGCCTCGTCCATCTTGTCTTCTGACCGACAGTGACCAAGAGAAGTCCACTATCCTCCACATGCGCTCCACCATATTTCGGTAGGCGCACGAAAGGGCCCCTGGTGGCGGCGGCCCCTGCAACCAAAGCCCTTATCACTACTATACTCAAACCCCCGTTTTAATTGTACCAACAAACGACGGATCAAATCCAAAAAAGAAGATTCAATAAACCCTTTCAAAAGGAGGACCTTGCGTAAGAGTTGGAAGTGACGTCATAGAAAGATGCTGCCGAGAAGCTCGCCTACAAAAGCGACCCCGACCGCAAAAATGACTCATTATTATTTCACAGCTCGGTCACGTGACTCATCATCATCATCATCGTCTAATATGTCACTGGCCCTTACTATCGGCCGAGCCCATCTAAACGGTAACAGCTTCGAATTTAATTTTCCGCCCAAAGATACAAAGGGCCATAACAGTTTTTTTCTCTCCTCCCTTCCTCCTTATCGCAGTTTAAATCTTTAATTTGGCACAAATTCGGCGCATTTTTTTAGTCTGTCAAATTCCCTTCACAATTCCATGCAAAGAACTGAACGAAAAAGGACAAACAATTTTTCTTTCATTCCGGGTATTTTTAAATTCCCAATTTCTTCTTCTTATTCCTCTTCGTCTTCTTGCTCTTCTCCTTGTTCTTGTACTTCATCTTCATCTTCTTCCTTATCTTCTTCTTCCTCATCTTCTTGTTCTTCTGCTTCGTCTTCTTCATCTTCTTCCTCTACACGATACTTTTCTATTGTTCTTCTTAATCGTGTTCCTCTTATTCTTATTCTTCTTCTTATCTTTCTCGCTCCTACATCCAACAAGGGCCGCCCACACTCATACCCAAACCCAACTAGACATGTATAAAACTAAAACAGCCCTCTCCAATTACCGTGACGTCACAAGGGGCCTCTCGTTCCGCACCCGTGATAAAAGCGATTGATGGAGAGTGTCTGTCGCCACTCCATAGTTGAGTCACCACCGTGAAACGAAAAAGGTCCCAACAACGATTATGGTGATTCGTGGGTGTTTGGCACCACGTGGCCACTCGCAGGTGTAATCATCACACCTCCCCCCTCCCCTTAACAATGTAAATTGGGCATTACTCAACGCCCAAGGACCCTATGATCCCACACACACTCATCACGTGACTCACATGGTTCTGGAATTCCATCTCGGCGTTGTATTTACTTACTTATGACGAATCAGGATCCTCCTTGGCCACGCCCACTCGTAACTCCTCCCATACGATTTCCCGGAGGAAATCACGCGAACGAGTCGCATTTGCATCGTGACGTCACCTCGCACTTTTTGTAAGGTTTATAGCCCGTAATATCCTCCCTTCCGTGACATTTATCTCGTAATGGTAAGGGCCCCTTCTACCCTATGACTGTCCTTATTACGCAGGTGGCGCTTAATTACGAGTAACTGTAGGGACCGATGACGTCATGTTGCCTGAAATTGTCATCCAATAACATTAAAGTTTGCCCATTGGTCTTTTAAAATGTGCATAGGACACATAGGACCATTCGGATAACATATGGGAACAAGATGCTGAATAGGACCCTGAAACGATTATACAGTAAAAGCAGTTAATTACATTAAATTCCGATTAGGTCCAAACATCTTATTAAACACAAGTCCAATTTTAAATGCTTCACTAATGAGTAGGCCTAATTAATTATACTTAAATACTATTTGAAATCAAATTTGATCTTCGAATTCAAAACACTATGTAAGCCTTTTTAGACACTGAAAGTGTCACACTATCCAGACTGCCGCAGTATTGGGTCCTTCTTCCATTTCAATGCGCAGTACGAATCAAAATAGCTGTCACTGCGCTTTTTCGTTTTCCCCCCCCCCCCGTTTTAGATAAAGTCACGTGACTGTAAATGTGGGGGAGGGGGAGAGGGGGGCCCTATAATCGACAAAGGGCACCGGCCCCATCCTCCCCCTCAAGACATTTCCGGTTTCGACAGTAATATTAAAAGGTGAACCGCGAAGTTGGAAAAGTGCTTACATTTGGAGGAATGCGGCTAGAGGGCGGGGCTTGTTTGGAACAGCCCAAGTTGCAGGCGTTCGATTGGCCGGTGTTGCCGGTGTACGCCTCCGAGCAAGCTGCCAAAAAGTAACAATTCACGTCATTTCGCATCAAATTTTACAGAATTGTCATAATTTCACATAAAATTTTTCAAGCAATTTCTCATTTTTCACGCTTAATTTTTAAGACATTGCAATTTTTCATGTCCAAAGAACTCAAGAATAGATTTATTTATAAGTCGCAATAATTCAATTGGCCACTTTTACAATCTAAGAAATTACTATCCAAGTATAATTACACCCAATTCGCAAAGAAACTTTGCATTTTTGAGTGACTTACATGCCAGGCACGATGTCCGAGTTGCATTTGCATCTCCAGATCCACTTACGAGTTGCACCAACGAGAAGAAGCGACATCCCCTCTGGCAACAGACCCCGTATTCACCCTGCAATTCGATACGGCACCGGTACAGCATCGATACATTAGACTGCAACGGCGAGGAACCGATTCGGCAAATGATTACTGCCGTTCTATCGATATTATCGATACTCAATCGATGTACAAACAGACAAAGTGACCGAAAAGTGGATATTTCCTCAGCTGACACTAAAAGGGCCAAAACTACAAACTCTTGGTCTTTAAAATTGACGAACCACACATAGGGAAACGCCCTTTGCTCCGAATTCGCCCTAGAAATGATTATAGGTCCTATATGACGAGTGCATTTTGAATATACAAACTGTCATTTTACGCCATTTTGTTGTTGATAAACTTATCTAATTGCAAGTGAATGGACCAATTGGGGAAAGGCTGGAAAATAAATAGCAAACGAGGTCGCAAGTGAACTGTACACAAACAGAGCATGTAGTACAGATAAGGTGTGTGTCACAACAATATACAGGTGCAAAAGTGGATTTTCATCCCAGCCAATGACATCGAAATGCGGGGGGTCGTTCACTAACCACCTTTTCCCTAATAATAATAATAATAATAATAATAATAATAATAATAATAATAATATTAGAATTCATAAATTAACATAAATTCGAATGATTTTCAAGAATATTAAACTTTTTTGTTGAGACGAGAACTTAATTTTGGTTTTCCTTTCAATTGCAGCTCCAAACATACATTATGGACAACCCCTGCAATGTCATTCTAAGCATCCAAAAAGGGGAGGGGAAGGGGGAACATGTTATCTTTGGACAACAACGCCACCTGTGAAATATAGCTTGGAAAAGTGGCATCTTGCCAAACAAAAACTATCAAATTCAACACAAACAAGAACATAGAGACTATCAAAATTTGCCAATCATTTTCAATTCGTCGCAAATACGGTCTCAGACAGCTTCGATACATATCAATATGGCCTAGGACAGCATCGATACGTGACAATACACTCTTAAGACAGCATTGATACATGTCAATACGGTCTTTGACAGCATCGATACATATCAATACGGTCTTGGGCAGCATCGATACGTGTCAATACGGTCTTTGACAGCATCGATACGTGTCAATACGGTCTTGGACAGCATCGATACTAATCCATACGGTGCCAATACGTTTGGAAACTGCCTTAGAAAGAATCGATACGTGTTATTATGGTCTCAGGCATCATCGATACAATTTAATACGTTTTAGAAATGACTTTAGAAAGATCGGTACGTGTCATTATGTCCTTAAAGATAGCATCGATACGATTCGATACAGTCTTAAGCATCATCTATACGTTTCGATACGGGTGAAGGCAGGTTCGATACGAGCTCATTAGGCGACATCGATACGTTTAAATACGTTCCATGCGTCACTTTGAGGACGGGTTGAACGGGTGTGGGCGTTGCCTCGCTTCCGGAACGCCTAGAACGCCCGTGACGCCACCAGCGGGGGCGTGACGGGGCGTGGCCCACTCAGTAATTACAATCGAACGTTTATTTGTTCTTTACACTTTCGCTTTTACAATTCCGAATTTACGATAAAAATCGCCAGGAAATGGGAAAAAATATTAACATTACGTGGAAAATTTTGTCTTTTCATGATAAAATGCAAATCGAAGTCAGAATCAGTTGAACTATGGCCTAGATAAATAAATCCATTTTAAATTGGGCAATTTATGCTATAAATAATTTTCTATTATTGAAATTAATGGGAACTAGTCCTTGGGTGGATGACGTCAAATAACAGATGTTTCACAATAATCTGAACTGCCAACAATTGAAATATAGATGTATAATAAACAAATCTAACCTTGACAGCAAAACTCAAGGTCCAAAATGTGAAATTTATGGGAACAAATCGCATTTGATTAACGCAAATATTGTTATAATATCCTGACAATAGAAATTTAATCGGATTTTTACAAAAATTTAGGCAAAGTAATAACACATACATACCTAAATTCCCACAAATTTTCATAACATTTGATGTTACAGTTTCGGAGTTATACGCTGTTAAAGTCGCCACAGTCAAGCCTCCTAACTGTATAACCCCAATAGGTTTAACACGGGGAGGTGATCCAGTCAGTAGGTTAAAAAACCAAACTCATCGTTAAACCGATAATAACACTGTGAATATTTTTGTTTTACTTGTATAGACATTAATAGAGACTTTATTTACGCTTTTCTACATTTGAATTAAGTTTAAAGGGGAGTTATACCGTATATGAATAACCCTTTGATTTCAACTTTATATCTCAAATTTGCACTTTCGAGAGACCAGTAGTCCTTATTAGTTACTGACACTGTAACAATTTTAACCAACATGGAAAATGGGAAGCAAAAATAGGGAATTTTGATGCATTGAGCGAAATAATAATAAAGTATAGAGCAACTGCGCAGTGGAAAAAATCCGTCAGGTGGCGGGAAAAAGTGGTGGAAAAATGAGAAAACTCACAGTTTCATGGGCATTTGCGGGGAAAGTACGATCGCAGACATCGTTGCACTCTTCGTTTCCGTCCACCAAACCGTCGAAAAGGGCGTCGCAAACGCTTAAAATCAACGCCGAAAACAGCAGCGGCGCCACGAACACCCAACGTCCCGCCATCTTGCTCCCTGCTCCACTTGCACTCCACTGCCGACTGGCCGCGTTCTGCTTTCCGCCGTCAGACAGGCACCGCCCAAGTCGCCATGTTTCCCCCTCAACCCCGTTCACCCATTGGTCCATTTATGCACAACTGTACAATCACACCGAACTGAAAGGGAGAAATTGAGAGAAAACATGGCGGAACCAATAAGAGCGAAGCATCATTGTGGCCAAACCCTTCCTATTAATCGGGTCTTTCCCCCCAGCAACCGCCATATTTCTCCTTATCCCCGTTCACCCAAAGCGACCCCACCCATCACATTATTTCCTGAATACTGAATGGGCGAGATTGACGGGAAACATGGCGGAACCAATAAAAGCGAAGCATCATCATGGCCATTCAGTCTACCACCATAGATGAAATGGGCGCGCTGTCGAAATGAAACATGGCGGAACTAATCAAAGCGAGGCACCAGGATGGACACCCGCCCTTATCATCACCCACATCGCTTTAGAGCAGCGCAACTTTCTTGCAACCTTCGATCTGCCCGACAATACCGCCGCAACGATTGCATACGTAAAGTTGCAAGCAGTGATATTGCGAGCATGAAAACAACCCGAACTTGCGTACTGCATTTTGATTGGCTGCGGTGGGGCCCACTACTTTGCGGCAGCCAATCAAATAGCCAAAAACCGCCCCCATTCTCTATTGGAACAGAGTTTAGCTCCCAAATCGCATTTTCCCCCCCATTTCTTGCAACAGACGAAATGCAGTGGAAATTTCGAACAAAACCTGAAATTACACAGGAAGAAGTATAGGACATTAATGGCACAATCACGGCAAATATTTATTAAATATGTCGATACAAATCGCCAGGAAGTATCAGTAGTATTTTTCAATATAATTGGAAGTTATTACACGATATACCCATATATAATTCGTACTATATTACTTTATATTCTGCCTACAATTTAAACACGAGTGCAGTTATAAATTGAAATTTGCCACGTGCAAAACGATGAAAGCGCACACTCCGATATACTATATATATTTGCAAATTGTACATTAAATCCATCGATATCAAGTGGGAATAGTAAACCAAATTCAATGAACCAGTCCAAGCAATAAACAAACCAATACCTTCATTCTCTTTTCTCGTAAATTTCCTGAAATCTGCGTATATAATAACATTCTTACCGCAAAATCTTGGCACTTCATCTTTCTTTTTTGGTAAATTTTGCAGCATTGAAAAGTTTGAAATCTCCAAAACCACCGAGTTAATTATAATTACCTTCAAAACACTATTATAAAAGAGTGGAAAAACACGACAAAGACGTAAAACAATCGAAATTAAAGGGGCACCTTACTTTCAATTCCCTTATAAAAGAAGGTGAACTTTCCAAGTTGCACTGAAAAAATTACACCAAAAACAAATCAAACTAAGACTTCCTTTGGAATCCTTTTAGAAAAATCCACTTAACATATTACTGATCTTAGTTTACTACTTTCTACACATTTACCGACGTATTCATCTTTGGTTTACAACATTAATTTAAGAAAAAAAAGTCGAAAGGAAGACACGGTTTGATCCGTTTGCGATTCTTCCATGGGACCTTTGAAATTACTTACACTCGTAATCACCCCGTAATCTTATTCCGGGATATAGGAATCTTTAACGCGGGATTGGAAAGTAAGATGCCCTTAAAGGAGCCGCGTCACGAACGGCAGACATCACTTTGGTGAAGGACCCCCCCCACTTTACCAGGTCCTTCTGCCAACTTTTGAATTGCACCTCATTAGGAATAACTTCCAGGTCCTCCTCACTGGTCCCTTAACGACATTCACCGACTCCGCGTTTCAGTTTGGTGCTGCGCGCGCGAGAGTCACTGCAACATTTCGTCTATTGGGCCTATTGCGACGGCTGAAACGAGAAAAACATTATTCAAAGATTTTACTATTAGCAATGCAACGCAGGAGCGTCGGAACACGCAAAGGGCCTCTAGAGGGTCCGGGTTTAATAACCGATAAGCCAATATTGGAAATTATAGCAGATTTAGTTCAGAAATCCTGGAAATGACGTTGTATACAACAGCATTAAGGGACCCAATATAAGGGCATCGTGTTGAAATGCTACATGGGAACCCGAACCATCGAGGCCCTAAAGAGTCTTCCGGAAAATTGAAGCGCAATTTGTCAAATTGAACCGAAATCATTCCGTATCCAAGCAAATTAAAAGTCCTAAAATGATGCAAAGAAAGGGGCCCTTTGCAGGTTACCAAGGACCAATAGCAGTAGGACCGTTGCAGCAAGTAAGCAACAGTGGCATATAGAAGACAGAGAGAAAAACCAACGTGTCTCGAACAGATCAAATAATTCAAGTTTATTTGTGGGGAATGGGCACTTGAAATTAGGTCCCTTCTAACAAGGACTGCCCAAACAAGTGTCCAACTTAAAACTGCACTTCCCCAACAAGGGCACAAATCCCAAAAAAGCCACAAACCCAAGCAGGAATAGAAGTCCACGCTGCAATGCAGCACTTTTGGCAACAAAGACTGCCAATCGAAGTAGTACCTTACCCAAAAGGCCCAATGGACACCACATCGGTCGCACTTACATCACCTCTAGAATACCAGAAAGCATTTACCGAACAACACTCTGCCGCAGCGAAAAGAGAAGCAACCGAAAGCGGGGAAGGAAAACCACGAACATGCCCTTTGGTCGCGCACCGATCCGCAAACGAACCTTTGGTACCTGTCAACGAGACTGGTTGACGAAAGCCTCTCTCGCGAACGGATTCCTCCAGTGCCCTTCCGCGTCGGAGCAAGGGCTCCTGCTGCCCTTGTTGTTGGAGTTGGAGTCGGCTGGCGCGAGCGTCGCGAAGAAGTCGTCGTTGAAAGGGTTCTCCTTCTTGCCGAAGATATCCGGCCGCCCCTGAATACTACTACTACCACCATTCGTGGCGAAGGGCCCGTTGCCGTTGGAAAGGGCCGAAAGGCTCGGGCCGCTCTGCCTTCTCGGCCTGTGCGCGGCCGGCGGCGGCGGAGAGATTATCACCAGGTTCGAGTTGGCGTCTTCGCGAGACATCCAGGAAGACGACGAGCAAGAAGACGAAGACGAGCTCGAACCAAGGGCACGCGTGACCCCACCCTCCGCCCCAACCCCGACCCCGACGACTACGGGGCCATCACCGTTCTTGAATCGAGTCGGTCTGCGGGCCGGGATCGGGATCGGCGGGGTGCTGCCGTTTAACGCGGACGAGGACCTTTTCGGGGGAAGCGGAGGAGGGATGATGGCCGGGATCGTCGAAAGGGGCCTCGGGGCGGGAGGAGGAGGAGGGTTGGACCGTGGCGGAGAAGATGAAGACGAAGACGAAGACGAAGAAGACGAGGATGATGAGGAAGACGAAGACGACACGCACATGCTCACCTCGCAACCCACCGACTCGCCGACCGCGAAAACGTCGCTCGGTTCCGTACGGGGCATCAGGTCCCTCAGCACCTTCTTGGGCGGGTTCTTGACGTCGTAGAAGAAGTCCTTCTTGTCCACGTAGGGCCCTTTCTTACCCAAAGGGTCCAGTTCCGAGAAGACGGCCGCGGATTCCCCGACCGGGTTCGCCTTTTGGTTGTTGGAAGGGGAAGTCGAGTTGTTGTTGCTGTTGTTGTTGTTCAGGGAACCCCATTCGGAGAAGGCCATGTTCAGTTCGTCGGGGGTAAGGGCCGTCTTGGACGAGTCGGACCCAACGTTGTTGTTTAGGACGTTGGAGATGTCGGCAAGGGCCGCGTACCTGTCCGCTTCCAGTTGGAAGGGAGGTTGCTGCTGCTGTTGTTGGTCCAAAGCGCTGGGGGAAGGGGTCGAGGTGAGCACGATGGAGGGCACGGGCCCCAGGCCCAGCTGCAGGAAGTTCGTGTTGAAAGGGTCGCAGTTGGGGTCCGGGGAAGCGAAAGGATCCGGGGCCGCCACCATCATCTTCGCAAGGTTTTCCGTCTCGGCAACGATGAACGGGTCGGGTTCGTTCTGCCAAAAAAGCAAAAACACGCCGATGAGTATCGTTCAACCGTTGTCTGCGCATCACTTCGGAACGGCTCCACCGATTTCGATAA
>WWPM01023559.1:0-21235 GCA_023279145.1 Glomeris maerens
ATTGATTTCTAAATATGGGATTGCTGCAATTAAACAGTATGTATTAGCATCCAATCAATTATTCCATTTATATTATTATTATAATGGGGAAAATTGAACTGGTTTATTGTTTGTTTCGTAAATAAATCATTTATTGAGATAGATAAATATCATAGCAGACTGAGCAGTTGGTATTTTAAGGGAATTTGTATAAAAGGAGTGAAAATAAATCTCGCTGCAGGGCGTCATTTAAATGAACAGACGTTTACAACTTCCATTGAATTGCATTGCATATTATATGCCATTTATTTACGACGACGCAGATAATAATAAAATGGCTTCGAAGCAAAAAGCTCCCCCTTGTTGCGTTGGAGCGCTGCTGCACCGCATGGCACCAGCTTCACACTGGTGAAACAAAAAAAAAATGTAAATGTACAACTTCAAAAAGAAATCTTGAAAATTTCCACATCTACAGCCAAAAACTGTGTGTACACAATTGCACAGATGCGATCTGGGAATTGCTTTATCGAGAAAAAAAAAGCCACATTGCCATTTATTCTATTGATGATAACAGAATACAGGGTGGGGAAAAAAGTCTCGCCTACTTGGAAATAACTTTGACAGGGATGATTCTAGGTGACTTATGAGTATGAACAAAGTTGGACTACACACTGTGGCCTTGATGCCGGTCTCAAAAGGTCATTCGGAAACAATGTTTGTTAGCTTTGCCTATAGAGGAGAAATAGCTAAAAAAAACAGATTTGAAATCGGCATTACCCATTACTTAAAATATACCGAAAATATATACAGATGTGTTTTGCTTCACAAATCTGGTTTTAACAAACCTATCCCAGTTAAGTCGCTTTGCACTGATGAATACTAAATCCGCCACTCATGCGTTAGTATGTATATATAATCTCTAGGGCTTCTTCAGCATTATTTTTACGAGCTGGAAAAATATTCAGCTCACTGATCCTGTCTTGTAGCAAATCCCCTTCTCCTATTTTCTTTTTTTTTCGTATCCTATACATTTTACCCCGTTCCGCTCTGTCTTTGCTACGCCATCACTAATTCCCAAAGACATAAGAAACCATATTGGCTATAGTCCTATATAGAAGCCAACATAAATCTTGTTTCTTCATCATCGTTTGTATTATTGCATCACAATGCAATGGCACACAGTCAACATGTACACGCAAAACGAAATCAAAATAAAAGCAATCTTGTTAAATTCCGACAATTCAACACCTAAATAAGAAAACACACCCAACTACACAATATATAATAGGAAAGACAACTATAATGAATTGAATAATGCAAAGTTTACATAAATACTATAAGAAACTACACAAACCTATTATTCGATGATTGAAACTTAACACTATTACAACTTTTGCTAAAATTGATGCACATTTGCAACCATTGAATCAAAGTTTTTTTAAGTAGAATGTAAGATGTTGTTGCGAAACTAAAATACGTCTCCCATTTTAACAAATAAGACACTTACTCAAACCCCTGAAGGCCAAATAGTGGACTATAAACCGGCCAATTAATATCGGATATTGAAATGTAATTTGTTTGATTGAATTCATACGACATAAAAGTCCTTCGGAACTAATTACGTACTAATTTAAATATTGCAAAACTTCCAATTCAAACAAGGCAAAGTTCATTTAAACATACAGTTATAGTGTTTGCAAAGAAAATTGGAGTCTATAAAGAGGAGGAAACAAACACGATTTTCAGGTCATTTATCGGTGCATGCGCAAGGTCCAGTTGGGAATTGACATTGCGACCAAGTAGGCTGAATGTTACTTGAGAAAGATGACCACATCACGCTAAATTACCCTCGTATATATGTATAGAAATCGATGGGGAGAGAAAAAGAGGAAAGAAATATTTGCCGTGAAAGGAACCTTGCTTGCTTCTGAGTTCTGAGGGAGACACGCAGAATTGATTTCAACTCCTGACTCGTATATCGAAATTCATGGAAAAACCGATATAATAAGTGAGGGATGACGTCATCTCAACCCATTTCTCTTTCTAGCTAGCCTATACATTTCCTCACAATATTTGCATATGTTTTTACTCTACAGCTATATCCAGTTGCTGCTTTCCTGTGTAATTTAATGTAATTTAACAATGGACTCCTCTAATATTCAAATATTATAAGTGCAATTATTCAAAATACCCACCCCTCATTGAAGGTGTAAGGGCCTACATGTGTGCAGACAAGTCAAGAAAAATCAATGCATCCCCGACAAAATTACTTTTTTTTTGAAGAGAAAAATCAATTAGGCTTAACAGTGACACGTATTCAAAATGCTAATCACTAGTTCAAGTGTTTATTTTAGACATAATACTAGTGAATGTGAAGCTTTATCACTTCAGTCACTAGAAATATTGAAATTCCGACATTAAGTTTGCTAAACTGCGAGAAAAAAGGGGTAAACCCATTCACGTTTAACCTTTCCAAAATGGCAATTTTCCAACTAGGCTTATTTTCAAATCTAGGTTACTGTAAACTGCACTCTATTACCACACAGTATAGATATAGATTCTTCCTAAAATGTGCTATTTGAAGCAAAATATGAAAAACACTTCTTCAACGCGCAGTAATTAATATCAATTTAATGGAAACTGCAGTTATAATTATATAACCTATTTAATTTCTCAATATACCTACTTCAAAAAACAAAAACAAACCCTTTGTTTGTATTGTCTCCTGCGGGTTTTTTAATGATTAAAGTATAAAGTTTGCAAAAATTAGTATTAAATATGTAAAAACACTAATTTTATTAAACAATTTTGAGAATTCGTTAATTAAGATCGTTAAGTTTAAAGTAAAAATAGGCTATTTGTATTCAGGATTGGTTTTTGATCTTTCTTTTGTTGACGAACTTTGCAAGGAAGCGCATTTTTAATCGAGTTTACATTGGAGTAAGGAAGTGCGCCGCCAGGGGTCGCTTTCAGAATTGCGCCAGATAACAAAATCTCATTAATCCGCGTTTGAGAAAAAAGACGCTTTACAACAACGGCATTTGGTAAACTCATTAAATAAGAACCGCACTTCTCTTCTAGATTAACGACTTCAAACAACGTCTAAGCCCCCTTTCAATTATTTATCAAAATAGTACATCGCTAATGCAAAATCTAATTAAAACCAATTATTAATTATATTAAAAAAAACATGGATATGGTGATGACAAAGCTGTAATGTTTTCTTCGTTATAAGGATATCCAAAGAAAACAAAACACACATATCTTATTATTAAATACCGGACTAAGAAATTGCTCAATCGTTTTTAAAATTCTTAAAATAAATACGAGTTGAAAAAAAACGCACAAAATTGCAATGATAAATACAGGATATCAGCAGGTAATCCCTCCCAAAAAATCAACAAAGACAGCACGTTCTTATCTCTATTTTTTCCACTTACCAGATAGTATGCAAAATAAATAGGAACGCCCCTGGAACGACGAAATCGTCGGAACCAGCAGACCATCGACGGTTGAAAATCACGATTCCAGGCATAATTAACTAGCAGTTACTTGTTTTGTTGATGATGCATCCGACACGGACTTAATCCTCTGCCCAATGTTGGCAACGAGTGTTGGGAATTCTGCGGCGGCGACGCGCCGATGCTGCCTATTTCGCGGAACAGCATTGCTCGGAAGCCGAGTCGGTTGCGACCGCTCACCTCAGCGGTTCCAACCTAAATGCCCGAACCCAAGGTATATATAACATGTAAGGTAGCACACGCTTGTGACGTCATCAGGCTGCCTTCGTCACAGACTCAGATGACGTAGTGACGTCATCAGGATGCGTTCGTCTCTGATTGGCTGACGGCATGGCCTGGCCCGAACCCTCGTGGCGGAAATCGAATCTGAATCAGACCGCGCCTTCAACCGACGCCAGCGATCGCAGTGGTGCAATCGTGCAACTAATGCCCTAACCACCCGATTGGTTTAGCTCCTAGAAGCGGTCAATCGGAGAAATTTAAAGTGCGCGCCCCACCTCCCTATAGTAATTCATAAGTTGTTCCCCTGCAGTTTTGCATAAAATGTATTTGAATAAATGAATTCCTAATAAAATTGTCCCCAACTTCGTTGATTGTAGCGCCATTCAACGCGGATTTCTTCCACACAAGTTTCAGATTATTAAAACGCAATATAATTTGTATATATTATAATAAAACCGATTTTGGAAAAAATAACTTTATTAGCGCATTAGTATATTCTGTGGTATACAGAGGAGATTTTTCAATGCATAAAATTTACGTATTGCAATTCCAATATTGAGAGCAGGTATATTAAATATATTTTGCACAAAGCCCAACTCAATTATGAAGTAGCCTACATAAACAAATAAATTCAAGTGTACATAGGTTTTATGCAAATAATAACCAGAGCAAGACAGTATGAGATAATGCAAATAATTAATGTTATTAAAGGTGAAATGGAAAGTTTGCAGATGCCCAAAAACAAAATGCAACAATAGGAAAAAAACACTTTTACATTTGATATAGAATTTAAACAGTAAAAAGATGGGAATGAATACTTAAATTGTACTAGAAGGTTAATTTTTTCATAACAAAATATGTAGCAAATAAACTAGTGCCACGACTAACTTCAACTTCTGAAATATTGCGGAAAGGAACTTTGAAAAATAAGCATATTATTCACAATATTCCCTGGTATAGCACGCACATCAAGTGAATGCTGCGTAACATTTGTCAATTATTTTTATAATTAATCAAAATGTTAATCGTATATTGAATTATTCCTAGCCCTTGTTTGAGCATAAAATAACATGAAAGCTGCAAGACATTTTATAAGAACTTAACAACTGCATGTCATAATAGAGATTTTAGGGTAATTTTATCTGTAGGTATGCGTACGAGAATAAAACTGCGCAACTCTGGTTCATCCAAGAGTGAACAAAAATTGTGGGGTGGAAAAAAAATGATGAAATGAAAACGGTTTTGCACCGAAAACCGCTTCGAATCGAGTCGGCTCAACTTTTGAACACAAGCCGATGCCTATAAAGTCATTTCTCAACGAATTTGGACATGATCTTCTTCAACCAACCTTTAGCACAAACTGTTCCAAGTAGTCCATTTCTTTTTCGTTGGCGACATTTTCAATTTTCCGCCGCTCTCTGGCATCGGCTATCAAACCCGCCCACAGCTCGTGACTCTTAAAACATACAACACGTACGTCATTAGCAATAAACAACTGAATTCAGCATTTCCGGTAGTAACTCCATCATCCGATGTTTTCCATTATTGGCACGGAGCCTGAATTTTTTAAATTTAGCATATGGCTGACAAAATTAACTGCACTTTTTATATCCTGTGTACTTTCCGCCCTGTGATATAATTTACGGACAGTCCTTAGCTAAATGTAACGAAAATACAAATGAAGACATCAGTTGTGTGCTCCGTTTACAGATTTACTAGTAATTCGGATAATGAAGTCGGCGCAGTATCGTTGCAGTAATCATTTCGCAATTTACCTCTAGCGTGAGCACGTGGCCGCAAATGTAGAAGCAGCACTTGGCCCTCGTCAGCGCAACGTTCATTCTTTTCGCGTCTTCGAGGAAACCCACTCTACCGTGAGCTCTGACCGCGCTCAGAATTATCACGTCCTTCTCTTTGCCTTGAAACCCGTCAACCGTGTTAACGTCCACTTTATCCGCGAGTTCGCCGAAACTACAACGAAATTCCCGACAAATCAGTCAAGACCCACCGCGTGTTGGCCGAAACGGATTTACGGCACCTGTCCTTAAGCATTTCCGTGATATGGAGTTTCTGACACCGGTAGAAAGTGATGACGCCAACGCTTAGAGGAGCACGGTCGGGCCGCAGTATGACTTTGCAAAGTTCGCACACGATCTTCGCTTCCGCCGGGTTGAAGATATCTCTGCCCAAACAAACGACTTCGATAAAGACTCCCTATCACTAGCAAATTTCTTACCCTTTAAATTCTTTTTGTTTCTCCAATCCCTCGAAGACGTTGAAGAACATGTACGGTTGGAAAGGGCACATGGCGTAAGCCTTTACGATATTCCTAAGTAAGAAAACCACTAAGGAAGTCGCAACAAAGTACAACAACAAACGTTCATTGCAACGAAGTTGTATCGTACCCATCGGTTTCCAGTTTACCATCGTAAAATGTCCGTGACGGATATTGGCAAATTTCAGGATGCATGCGGTACTGCGTCGTAAGCATTATGCACGGCGATTTCAAACGGAAGGCGAAGATCTTGTTGAGCCGCTCAAACAGAGACTGTCTGAAGTTGCACTGCAATGCGACCTAAATACGGACAAACTAAATATTGAAATTACTTACTTGAAACTTCCAGAAGTGTTATCTGAAAAGATGATCTGACAAGGTTTTCCAAGGTATACACTGAGCCCTTTGACACTCCCCCGCTTACGCCTATGCACTCCAAGGACCTTACCGGCGAGTGAACCGTTGCTTGCAACTGCTGATGGTCTCCGACTAGAATGAGCTTGCTCACAGGGTACATGAGCGGAATAAGTGTCGCAGGCTCGGTACACTGCGCAGCCTGAGAGACGACAATGCAAAGATAGCAAGGCTTTATTACAATACGCTGATTAATTAAAACTCGTAACGGCTATTCGTACCTCATCTATCACGCAAACAAGTGGAGGAAGCGTACGATCATCCCGCCTTTCGTACATATGCGCAAACCTCTCGGAGTAGATGCTGTCCAACGTCGATGCGATGACGTCGGCTTTTTGAAACGCTTGAACGTAATCGTTGTTTCCAGAGGAAGTGGACAGATTAGCCTGAAAAACCAAACTTAATTAACCAAAATTCTATTTTTAACCATCCTAAACTGTTACGCTCGCACGATACAAACTTGTAATTCCTTGTGCAGGGAGTCACGCGCGTTGTTGTCGCTGACCAACTTCATCTGCAATCCGAGTCCTTCGGCCGAATCTCTTTGAACTTTGTCCATCGCGCTCAATAGCATATTGCAAGTACCGATTTCAATCTCCTTCTCTCGCAATTCCCGTTGCAGAAGATCGATAGTTGACTTCCCTAAAGCGAACGGACAAAAAAGTTCCTCGTTGAAATTAACAGCAACCGTTTCAGGTAGCGTGACAAAAGTTGGATCTTTGCGTTACTTCCTAATTTCACTTGCGCTTGCAAACTTAGATTTCTCAGCGAGGGATTGATTTTGGATTCGGGACCGAAACGCAGCACGTTAACCCTTTTGTCGTTTTTCGCCAGAGAATCCTTGAACTTTAAAATACGGGTTATGTCTTCGTCGACGGCAGCATTTGACGGCGCGCACAGCAGAACTTTCGGTCTCAGCTGCGGGAACTCCAATGACAACTTCCCCTTTAAAGTGTAATTTAGAGGATACGATTCAGTGAACAACAAGGGGTGTTGTTGCGATTTCCAAAAACCAATGCGGTATGAAACTTACAAAGAGCAGATCGATGACTATTTGTGCAACAACCTTGGTCTTTCCTGTGCCGGGAGGTCCCTGAACAAGGCATATCTTTGGCACGTCTCGTTCATTATACACTGCGGCTACTACTTTCTTGATCGCGGCGGTTTGGAGAACGTTGAAGTTTCTGTACTTCAAAGTTGATAGGGCAAAATGTTAATGCGGGACACTGCGCCATCATACCTTGTTAATCCGAGCACACTTACGAGGGCAGAACGAAAAGTAGTGCCTGTTTGCCTGTAACGTTTTTAGTTTTGACCGATTATAAAAATTATTCCACGGAATGAAAGTTCCATACGTCCAGCACACGGGACAATGTTCACTTTTCGACATAGTCCCCTTTTTTCCCACGCACACGCGCCAAAGATGAACAAGTTTTTATCACGTTGACGAAGAAGTCTACTGACTGCAGGTGTGCCTGGGTTTCACGACTCGTGAGTGGCCTGGCTTTGCCATGTTTATATCATTTTAAAGATAGACCAATTGCCATTTCGATCAATACATTTTTCAAATAATTTTCAAATATGTACAAATTTTAAATTAGCAACTTTCTTTTGGCTTCTGCACGTTTGCATTTCACATTTGCCATTAGAGTTCTGGAATTTTCCCTTCTAATATTAGATATTTATGGCTTGTTGTCATTTGAATAAACCGACCTACTGTCGATACGAACCTGTTTCGAAGTTCCCTTCGAGTTCGAATTAACAAGGTTCGACTGTGTTACAGTAACTTAAACGATAAATACCACTTTTTCTCCCACATCGCCCAGCTGGAATGCCGGCCACTGCGGATGGAGGATGTCCTTCAACAGAGGCGACCGTGCAATTTTAAAAACGGCCTCGCAGTAACGAATCATTCCTTTAATATTCACGATGACCTGATAAGCAAGTACAAACACGTTCATGACCAAGTAAAACGAATTGGATGTCAAATCGCGCAATCGCGGACACTTACATCCAATCTCATCGCTTTGCCCATGTCCACTCTGGCATCCCTTTCCCTGAGCCTGGCCAAAATGCCTAACCTCATAATCTTCCACCGGGATAGGTTGACGTTGGCACCGAGGACGGGAGATACATTCTGTAGCTCGTGAGCTTGCACTTCCCTCGATTGGAAAACGTAACCGTAATGGGGAGAATATTTTATATTTTTGTTCTTGGATTCAGTCTTCAAGACCAAATCAAGTGTGACGAGATGGCCTTTTTGAGGATGTACCACACCATCACCTTCGTCTCGTTGCACAATAGCTATTTTTAAAGCAAAGAAACTCAAGTTACCCAAAGCAGACCGTATAGTCCGGCACCCGGTAACTGCGCACCTTCACATTCAAGATAATAAACTTCGGGGTACTCCTTTTTGGACGCAAAAACCACAAATCTTATAGGTGGAGGCTGCACTTTGCGCTCTTCTACAGCATTGCACACCTGAACAATATAAATTACAACAACTATATTCATGTTCAGCCTTTAGCGATGCTCAGTGGCGCAAGAGTTACCAATTCCCAAGTTTCATACAACAACAACTTAGAGAATATTTGGAAGTAGTCGGTGACATTTTCGTAATACGAAATAATGCCCTTCGCTTCGTCGCTGCGTCGGCCCAATAAAGGGGGCAATTTGTTCCCTATCGAAATAACAATCAATACTTTCCAATCCCAACAAATATAATTAGCAAACGGTTACCGTTTTTTTGGCGTTCGATTGGCCACTTCACATTCCAGTAAAGCATCGTATAATACACATCCATCATCTGATGGAACAAAACGCCTTGCCGATCCGCATTTCTAGCATCGTTTGCATTCTTCTTTCTAGCATAATGCAAACACGGTATCAGGGCCAAAAATATACAACATTCTTTTCTTTTTCAATTTACAGTTGGCACCGCATATTGTGATCACTTTCGAACTTCAAGAAATTATTAACCATAACCTAACCATAACTTCCAATCCAGAATGTTAATATTGAAGAGTAGTTATTCAAGATTGCCGGCAAATATTTCGGTCGCAAACTCCATTGGTTAAAGACAACATTGATTTTTATTAGAATCAATCAATACATTTAATTTGGCACATTGTTTTCGGCAGATATTCCATTTTATACAACCAGTACATTACGAAACAAATGTACTGTCTTACAAGTACTTATTCGAATGCGTTAAACTGGGAATTAGCGAACAAAACAAACAGTGATCACAATAAGCAACATCAACTGCTTAAAACAGATTATTTGAGTCCACATAATAACAAAACAAAAGAAGCACAAAATATAAAACAATTTTAAGAACATATGTAGACCTAATAAAATGACGTCAAAGCGTTTTATAAGGAACATAATTAACTTTTGACTTTTTAAAAAATGTTAATATTTCAATTCAATCAAGAATATGACAATTTTAGATGCAGTCGCGAATAAAATCCTTTTCTCAGTTATTTGTGTGTTTTTATTTGACAACTAGTTTCGACTCATCGATGAGTCATCATCAGATCAAAAACTTACTGGCCAACTTATAATGACACAGTAAAAGTTAAGTACTATAATATGAACTTAAAATTTCAGATCGATTATCGGACATACCTCAGCAATCGAAAATAAATCTTTAAAAGCAGGTACAAATAACGACCATCGTTAAAAATCAACCCGATAAAACGGCACAATATCAAAAATAAAATAAGTGTTTGACCTGATGACTCACCGACGAGTCGAAACTAGTTGTCAAATAAAAGCACATGACGTATTTAATAACTGAGAAAAGGACTGCATCTATCAATGTCTCACGTCTTCCACTCTGTCTTATTGAATAACAATTTTACGCTATATTAAGGAACCAAACAATCCTTTATAAAAGATAATCATATCATTATACTGGTTCGAGATGGTTTTCCTCCTCATGGTGGCAGTTTCTTTAGCTTTCCCATCTTTGGCATCCTGGGCAAAGCTTACTCTCTTTTCTTTTCGCGGCTGTTCTGCGTCATCGGTGCCCATGTCGATGTTCGGAAGCAGATGGTCTTCTACGGTTTCCGGCGACGGACACGTCCTGACGGCGAAGCCTTGACGAGAGGCGTTGCCTTCGCTGGCCGCGGTCGTCACGATGACAACGTTCGGGGGTTTGTCTACGTTCTTTGCCCTAATGCAGAAGGATGTCAGGTAAGCCCTGCGCGTGCCTCCATTTCTAGCCGCGTCCAACCATTTTCCTCGCAACCATATACCTCTTCGCTTCGGGGATCTTTTTAGGATCCGAGAAACGTCTTTTACAAGCCGATCTGACCGGTTCCGCGATCATCGTCTCGTTCAACATAGCGCTCCTCGAAATGAATCTGCTCTCGGTGGCCACGGTGTTGCCTTTCTTCGTTTTCTTCCGCTGGTCGCTGGAATCATCTTTCGCTCGCTTACTCTCGGGCTCCGAATCGTCGTCCTGATTGTCCGCCGCGAACATATCTACTTCTTTCAGCGGACCTTCCTTGACAGCCTTGGATCGTTTATCAGCGGCTGAACTCGTCTTTCGTGCCGGCCGAAGAACTCTTGAAGGTACACCGTCATTGGCGGGACCATCCTTATCCTTGATCCTCACGTCAGACCCTCCTCCAGGGATAGGAACACGGTTATTGAACGATTTCAATACGTTTTCCTTGATCCCGTTCTTTTTGCCACGAGTGGTCCGATGCCTTTTCGGATTCGGTTGAGGTTCTATGATTTTTGTTCGTCTGTTCGTTGCCGTAGTTGGAGCAGGGGTTTCAAAGGGTTCATCGTAGTTTCCACGGAATCCTTTATCCAAGTATCTTCGATCCCGTCTTAAGCCAGTATCCAAAGTTTTCGCATCCATCATAATGGCCCTTCTCTGCTGACCGGCACCTTTTTGCACGGCTGCCGGGTAAGCGGGCCGTACGAAGCCCTTGAGTGCTCGTTGCCGTAGACTCTGTTCATCAGTCTCATCGCTCATGGAGTCGAGCTCTCCTTCTTTCGCTTCATCTGAACTCTTGTCATCGTTGAAAAAATCCTGGGATAATACCGGGAAGAATCGTTCTTCATCGTTTTCAACATCCCCATTGGAAGCAGGTACATCGTTATCCGTTACATCGCTGAAGTCATCTTCTTCCACCGCATCTTTGGAACTACTTTGAACGAAGGATTGTTTTTGTAGACCGGATGGACCAGGTTTGTCCAAGTCCTCGAGAGGTGACCGGCTGGCTTCTTCACCATCTTCCATCTCATTATCCGGCAAATAATCGTCATCGCAGTCATCCGGAGCAGTTTCTTTGGCAACACTATCATCCCGAGAGCTTTCCACGTGCTCGGCTACGGTGGACGGTTGGGAAGATGCGAAATACTCTTCGTCGTCGGATATCTCAAAAACGTCATGCTGTTGAGAATAACCCATTCCCACAAACTCAACATCGTCCGAATCGCTGCTGTTCATTCCAGTGTCATTATTCTCGACTGGATTTCCATCTCCCTCAGCGTCACCAGTGCGAGTAACATTATTTGGAACTTCAGCGGAATGTTCTCGGTCATCTTCTTCCGAATCGGAATCCAATATTATGATGCGATTAAGCAGAGCCGAACGGTCAATTTTAATATTCACTGGCGCAGTTACTGTACTGGCCTGATGACCAACTGCAACAGCAGTCATTTCAGTTTGTTTGTGGTTTGTAGTTGCCGAAGCCAAAGATCCTTTCAAAGTTTCCATGTTGAACACCGACGCAGTAACAGTACACGGATCCTTGGCACCTTCGGTTTCTGTCGCAAGAGCTGCAGGAGCAACACTTTGTCCTGGTAATGCTTCGGTTGCGGAAGAATTTGCAATGCCAGGCTCCCGTTTAATGGCATGAAGTGGCATTCGCTGCAACCCTATTGGCGACTTGAAACTCAATCTAGACAACTGCAACCTTGTCTGCGCAGTAGTTATTTCAATACCCGGCTCAGTCTTCACAGGCACTACGTCCGGCAAAGCAACGGGATTTTCTATTGCTATCTGCACAGGCTGCGGTGCAATACTCAAACTAGACAGGCTCAGTGCATCTTCAGAAGCTGTCGATTCCATTCTAGGTCTATTTTGGATAACCGAAGTATTCGTAGATTCGTTCACGGCGTTTGATATTTCTTCGGGAGGCTCGGAGACTGCCGTCTGATGCTGAACTGGCAAAATAACATTTGCATCTTGCAGCAGAGACGGAAGAACGGCATCTGCGGTCTTTGGTAAATTTGAGTGCATCGAGGAAGGTTTGTCCTCGGGCTCCTGCTTTACTTCGAAACAGAGTCTGTAGACGAAGACATCGTCGGAGCTCTGTGCGGAAGGAGGTGCTCCAAATCCAACAGTGTCTCCTTGTATCACCGGGTAAGACCGATGAGCAATAGTACGAATTCCATTTATGTATATTCCATTGGCACTCTATAAATTAAATCAAAAAGCCAACAATGAAACTCCAGATTATAGACCTTTGCATGAATGTGAATCGATTCGCTTAAGAATGACCTGATAAGATTTTCTAAGGTATACTGAAAATTACCCTTAAAAACAATCACAAATAAGATTAAACTATGGCTGACGAGATGTTCTAAATCATTTAAGATATTTTAACAAAGGATCAGGATTTCTGAGTGGATGCGACTGCCACGGTGGCCTAAACCCATAGATTACAGTAAGATGGAGCGTGGAAATGTGAGAAAATAGTAGTGAAATCCGAAAAGATCCTCTTCTTACAAATTGAATAAACACTATGTGTTTTTATTTAGACGACTAGTTTCGATTCATCAGCGAGTCATCATCAGGTCCAGAACTTACAAGTCAACTAACCCTTAAACTAAAAGATCAAATATTGGGCATATCTCAGCAGATTAGTTTCAGTTATGAAATTAAATACTTGTCTTCAATTGAAATGCCTTTTGTTTCCAATTTAAAAGTAAACTGTATTTCATTCATGTTTGAAATTTTGACATAGTGGGTTTGGGCCACTATAGAAGTCCAAACCTTGTGGATTTCCTTTTCAATGCAATTTCAGGATACCTTTGAACATCTTGTCAGTCTTTTGGGTCTTATTCAAAACGGTTAGGAAATATTCAAGTCATAGAAATAGAATTGCCATGCCTTGTTGTCTTTCAATTCCCAATTGCTATTCTCGGTGTTATACGTGAAGGTCGCATGTCGCCGTGAAACATATGTACTAGTTAATACATAAGTATTTGTGGCAGCTCTTCCAAAGGTGACCTGCACAACACAACAGTTCCCATAATCAAACTGTGCCGCATTGATTTCTCGGACATTATATAAAAATTATTCAAACCTCCGTGCCATTTAGCCACAACCTTCCATGTGGCAAATGCGGGCCACATCTGACCAAACACCAAGTCATGTGTAATGGGAGCGCCTACGGTAGAGACAAATAAATAGATTCAGACATTAGACAATTAACTACAGCAGAAATTGCAAATGGAACTTTTTTGCTGGTTTTCACACAACTGCGCAATTGAAAAAACTGTTTATTTATGAAAAATTGTACAGATGATTCCATTACAATATGAATAGCAATAACCGTATTGCTATCCAAATAATAGTTTATCAATGCAAACAATATGCAGACATTTTAAAAATGGGCAAATTTTCTGTTCGAGTTTTGCACATGAAAAGTTTCACTGTAGCACTTTCACAATGCCCAAGTCACTGCCAGTTTGCAAGTTGTTCGTCCAGGACAGGAATGTTTACCTCCTGAATCTTTACAAAATGGCCAAAAAACATAACAGTCAAGCTGTACATGCTATACTCTAAAATGGCCATCAATGCAATCAAATAACTCTCGCAATCCCAAATATCTCTCAACAAAGACAGCATGCAGCCCTTCAGTCTTCCACTAGCTACCAATCAACATCCCCAACATAGATTGGGACCCAGAGAAGCACATGTAGCCTCTGCTGCATCGCATTTAGGAAAAGCTGTACTTTTCCCTGCACAGAGTACAATTCACACAAGTATGCAGCACAGCTCTATACAAAAAGAATACACAATATCTAGCTATACTTACAGCAACTTTTAACTGTGAAGAACCTAGCAGGGGACCAGCTTGGGGACAGACCATCTAGGCAATACTACAAAAGGCTCGGTTTCCTCTCCTTTTATAGCAGTCCACTACAAAGGAACATGAGTGCCCAATGACTACTTCCTCCTTCTAGAACATTCTGCCACGTGGCATTCCATATACCTTATATGGGCATATCCGGTACCCTTCAGACGCCCTTTCTCCTATTTTGGTCATAAAACCTCCGTTTCCAACCGGTTGTGACTAATTGTGGCCGGTTTGGTTCGGCGAACTTAAGGGTGGCCTTGGAATTTGCCCCTTGTTCATACCATGGACTTCATACCCTATTTCAAACGTGGAACGTTATTTATAGTCTTTGTTCTGTTTCCAATTAACTACCCCTAAACTAATGAAACTTGCTATGGGATCCTGGGAAACGTAGTGGTCCTAATTCTTATGAATCACCGCGTTTCTGGTTTGTGTCCGCTGTTCCTGTATTTTTTGCGGACGAAGAAAGTCAAACTGGAACGCGCAATCGATCGGTATGAAAGCGCAAAAGCCCTTGGAAAGCGCCGTTGAAACATGAAAACACTCGCTTCCCGCTAGCACCTGCAGTGTTGCCTGCAACATTTCGAGCGCAACTTTGTTGCACAAACCCATATACAACAACCGATATAAAACTAAAATGCTAGGATACCTGTAATCTATCGTGTGTTTGTATCGTAATGCGTGGATGCTTTGTGTGATATTTGTATAAATAAAAGGAAAAATGATTTTCGGGAAGCTGGCATTTCACTAACATGGACTATGTATTGCGTACTACATTTCGTCGTGCAACATTCCATTGCGGGCGCGTTGCAGCAACGTGGATCACGTGATCGACTATTGCACGCAATACATCTCTCACGCAATACGTTCCCAAATACTGTATCTGGCGTCAATAATGGCGGCTCGTTTGGCACAATTTGTAACGCGAATTATTACTCCTTCAAAATTACACAAATCCGCTCTACTATCCCAAACGTCTTTTGATGTTTTCTATCAGCCAAAATCCTATCTTCGTAAATACACAGCAATTCCTCCAGTAACACCCGAGGATTACGACAGGTAAAAATAAAACTATATGATGAAAATTTTCATATATCGAAATTCTGGGCTTTGATGATTAAAATTAGATGGCGAAAATTCGACCGGCCAGTAAGAAAAGAGGACGTGCAAGAAACTACTGACGATCACATCAAAATCAGCAATGGTACGCTTGCTAATTCTCATGCAACTTTCATGCGTTCCTATTAATTACACGCAATACTACCCAGCAAAAAGTTGTTCATCCAAACCGAGTTGCGTGCAACATACTTGCACGGAAATTACCGTTTTCCAGTAAAGTTGCGCAGGAATGATAATATAACAAAAATTCTTTCCCCGAAGATATCTTCGCATCCATCAACGAACAGATCACAAATAAAACACACGGACGGCTATTTGCAGTTATACATATAACAGGGAAGCAATTCAAAGTGACAACTGAGGATATTATAATCCTACAGGGCCATTTTCCCGCAAAGGATGGAGATGAACTTCGTTTAGAAAAAGCAAGTTTGAATAAATAAGTGCAAAAATTAATACTTTGTTATCGAATAATGTCGTAAAATGCAGGTTCTGATGGTTGGATGTCGTGATTTCACGTTAATCGGAAGGCCTTTGCTCAACAAGGACTTGGTGCGAATAGATGCCAGTGTCATCGAGAAGACGTATTCCCACGTTAAAACTTGGTTTCACATGATTAGAAGGAAACGCCACAGGCGAATGCGATGTGAGATTATTGGGAACTTAAAAACTTGTCAATTTCCCAAAATATATTGACTGAAACTTTTCTTTCGCGTGCAGTTCTCAGGACTCCGTTCACGATTCTTCGGATAAACGGCATCGAATTCAACGGACTCGTGAATGAACGCAAGGATGTCGAAGGCCTAGAAGACAGATTATTGTAAAAGTCATACAAAGATTATTAGAAATAAATTGGCAATTAAATATACATATATACACCAAAACCGCGTCGTACGATTCCAAATCTAGTGGCGCGTACAAAATATTCAGAATAGAAATAATAATTTAATGCACTCGTTTCTTTGAAAAAGCATGTTGCAAGTAATGTTAAAATAAACATGTAAAGTGCAAAGCAATTCAATATCGTTCCAACATGCACTGGGAATAAAGTTGCTGTCATGAATGTGAATAATATCCCAAACTATACATGCGCAAATCAAACGGTTCATGCAATAATGAATGAATTATTACTCTTAAATAACTAATTAACGAAAAGGCCAAAAAAAAAAAAAACAGAGAAAGAAACGGATAAAATTAAACCAGCGTTTGATGGATATTTTCACATTCTGTGCAGCAATATCGATGTTTGCATATGTTGAATAGCCAATCATTGGGGTCGCTTTGATCGGAATACGGTATTAGTGTTAATCAACATTGATGCCCATTTAGAAAAAAACAAAACTGCGATCCCAACGCAATGTTAACTTATTACACTACCCTACAAACGGAAGCAGTATCGGTTTTACATGTTCAACCGCCGCGACACGGCAGAAAGCCTATGCGACACTCCCCCCTTCGTTGCGCCAGAATTACCCGACTGAGACTTATCGGCATGCGGTACGAAAACGACCGCTGGCGATCGGTTCGACGCGAGAACTTGCGTATCGCAAGTTGTCGCAAACGGTATCGTTTGCGCGGGAGAATTTGCGTTCACGGATGAGATCAACGGTGTGGAAAACCCAAATTGTTGGCCTCCGGCCCTCCTTGTTTCCGATCCGGGTACGTGCCCTTTCACCGGCGTTTCGGATTCGGACAACGGCGGGGGCATGGAGTACGCCCCGCTGTCGCTAGAAATACTACTGGGCGACAAGTCGGGCTTACGAATGCCGTCGTTGTTGAATTTGGCACAACTTGGCAAAACCCAATTGGGTTCGCGGACGCGAGTATTTGCCTTGGCGGTGCGCGTAGTCGTCACCGCGTCAACGTTTCTACGCACGACACTTTCGCGAACGGCGTTACAGTCACCGTTTACGCTCGGTCCTTGAGAAGTCAACTGAATCACAACAGGCACCTGAGAATAAACAAGATTTTTGTAACCCTCAATTCGAATGCAATTATAAAGAGTTCGTACAAGCTTTCCGGAAAGAAGTAAAGACTTGGCGATTTGAAAACAAGAATCGGTCCAATATATCTTTCATATAACTTTACAGAATTTACCACTTATCAGGAAGTCTGAAAAATTAATGAGCCGCGTCGATTTTTCATTTTGATTTTCTTAAAGTAAGCACCAGTTACGGCCTTAAGAAAGCTTACACCAAAAAAGGACCTGTACGAACTCGCTCTTTACGGACAACAATTTGCTATCGTGCTATACTTTCGTCATTAGCGAAATACTCTGCTGAACAGTCGCGGAGTTCACTGTTGCGAGCGGGGCAAGCGCAACGATGCGGAAAGTTTGCCCTCCGAAAGCAATAATGGCACTTCCGTCAACGCAATGCCCTAACGTAGAGATGTCTGAAAAGTTTCCGTAACCAAGCCGATTAACAACTTGCTTATATTAAAATACTTGCACGCACTTAAATCACCTGAATTAGTAGTCAGTTTCAACTCGGCCAACGGAGCCGTTGTCAACGTTCCTACGGAACCCGAACAAGCGATATAAAGCACGTTCACCACTTTATTTTTTATCTATAATTATTACCTTTATTTGTAATACTATTGCTATCCCTGCCTTGCTCGATCGCATACAGCTTTTCCCTTTCTCGTTCGGCTACCTCGCAAATCTCTTGAAACGAGGAGTGCCGAGCGACCGCGGTCCCGACTTTGCATTTATTTTGCGTAATGTTATTTTCACTCGCTGCTTTTGGCAGTTTCGACCTCGTACAAACTAAGAATGTAACATTTAATTTTTTTAATGCAAATATTCCCCCTGAAATTCTACATAAAAACAAAAATGAGCCATCGATATTTACCTGCGTTCGTTTTCGGTCTGGGAATTGTCCTCTTAATCTCGGACAAAGCCTTCCGAGAACCTACAAGTGACCGGTTTGTAAACGTGCATTTTTGGATTCGCGCTCGTTCAACAAACATTTGTATTTACCATCTGGTATTGTGCACATCGATGGCTGTCCTGCAACATAACGCATTTTTTGAGTTTAATAAAACTTCCGAAATGTGCTTTCAATATTGATGAAACTTTTTACGACAAGCAGCAGCACCTTGAACGCAGTCTTCCACCTCCGGACCCGTGTATTTAAATGCTGGCTTCTTGTTGTGCCCAAACATATTCATCTTCTCAACGAGTTTCAAACTCGTCAAAATGTTGGCAATATCGTAAAGTCTTCTTACTTTAGCTGTTCATAGGATAAGATATTAAGAAAACGCTACTATGGTGGCCCAAACCTACCAAGTCGACATTTCGAACATGAATGAAATAAATCATAAAAATAAAGCAGTTTATATTAAAAACCATTTGAATTTTAAAAAATGCTATCAATATCATTTTAAAACTAAAACTATTTCGATTCAAAACGATTTCAATTTATCAATATAACAAATGAATAATTGAAATAGTTTTTTTAGTAAAATAGATTGTTTTAAATTTAAATGGTGTTTATTTTGTATTTGTATTTTAATGGTTCATTTCGTATTTAAATGGTTTTTATCTTGTATTTAAATGGTTTTTATCTTGTATTTAAATGGTTTTTATCTTGTATTTAAATGGAGTTATCTTGTATTTCAATGGTTTTGGTTTTTAATATATTTCAGTCATGTTTGAAATTTCAACCACAAGTTACTTTTGCAAAAATGCAGAAGGAACATACTTTTATATTGGATATTTTTCGTTTCGATCATGTCGATATCGCCGATGAGCATTTTGGCAGCCAGATCCAGGCTGACAATTTTCGGCTACAAGACGGTTTAGTAACTAACTTAATAGGAATCTGAGACGTACACCAAGCAGGGCCGTTTGAAAATACCGACCTCGGATACTAAGAACAGCATTAGAAACGTCTGGCTCATCACGGACAAAGATTTATCTCGTCTTGACGCTGCAACGACATTCGTTTCATTTCTCCACGTCTTGTTCTCGGACACGCGATCGGATGCCGAACGGTACGTACTTTGGTTCTTTTCGCCGTGACTTGGAGTCACACACATCTGTTCATCACCACCACCACCACCAACTACCATTTTCGATGCGTTACTTTCCACCAATTTGTGCGCTTCGATGCATCTGAAATGTTCCAACTGCTTGGCAATGTTTTCGCTTTCAGCAACAGCCTAGAAAAAGCAAAACAACTATATAACATACGGGATTGGTTAACTGCTCATATTAAAGAGGACATTCTGAAGTTCTTTTGGATGTGGTAAAAAAAATCTATAAATGTTCGATGTGACCATCGTTAGACGCTCGAACAATATCCACGCGGAAATCGAATCATCGCAGATTCCGTTTTCCCGAATTGAATTACACAAAACGTATTTTGCCCAGCAGTAGTCATCTTGATAATGAGATAGCGCAACAACAAGTATGCACCTATTAGCAACAGAATTAAACTCGAGAATCTCTTCTTTACAACAGTAGGTGGCGTGGGTCTTTGTAACTTGCTTCATTGCCAAGCAACGATTTTTCAAAGTTGGGATATTCTTTTCGAAACACTTTATATTTTGCCTATAGCTGACCTTAAGTCTTCCAAGGGTTGATTGAAGTTTAGATCTGCCTTGCCAAGTGTAGCGGTTTTTCGCTATCCTCACCATGAACTCCACACTTTCCAAAACATTAACAATATCGTACATCCTTCTCCTTTCCACTTCTGTAAAACAAAATCATATTTTGCTTCGTGAATGTGATATGTCCAAGCCACCAGGGTTGCCAATGATTTTGAATTTTTGAATTCCCCGATCATTTCAAATTTTCCCTGATTTTCAAAACTTCACAAATATACAAAATAATAATTTAATCTCGGCAAAACCTTCGGTGATAACAGACTATTCTAATCATGATGCAGAATACCATGATTAATGGATCTATATTCTTCATCTGAAAATCATCAATTAAGAACATTTTGTTTCGCGTTGTAAAAAAATCATTGAAACATGTCTAGCATTGTAGTTACAGCTTGGGCAACCGGTTTAATTATAAAGTGATACAAACAGTGTACAATCTTGCTAGCTCTGCAATTACAATTCATCAGTAGATGAGGAAATAGCATGGATTGCCTTCAAATTCCCTGATTTTCCAATAATTTAGATAAATTCCCTGTTTTCCGTGCGAGTGGCAACCCTGGCCACGTAACAAAACAAGCAATATCTTACGCAAATCTTTCGCTATCGCATCGAGGCTGATTACAATTTCCTTGCTACTTGCCGGGATTTCAGGGTACTTGCTTATGAACCTTATTAAGAAGCAAAAATGCACTTGAGTTCGCATAAATTTAGGAGGAAATGTTTGAGGAATTGGTAAACTCGCACCTATCGCAAAGGATTCCTAATGATTTGTCCTTGCGCCTTGCCTTGGAGTTGGTTTTACTTTGCGTGTTTTCATCACCGTTTTCTTTTCCTCCCGTTGCCAAATGAGTCAACAATTTTAAATTTGTTGTCGGGGTCAGAGGTTCCCTGATGGCGATTCGTTTCCTAGGAGTCGTTGGTGAACTATTGCCCCTTTTAATTTTCCCTGAATTTTAACGGATTGAAAGAAAATATATATATAT
>WWPM01023561.1:0-17501 GCA_023279145.1 Glomeris maerens
AATGCCAATTACGCAGATAGACAGGTTCATTGCAGATACCAAAACCCAGCAGCAGCACACTGTAATCTGTAAACATTGGATTTAAAATTTTGAATTCAATATACATATACAGATATTCTAAATCCATAAATTCTTAATTAATCTTGTATATGCACTGTCTCCATAAACAGGACCACATTTTTAGTTGTCAATAACTTTGCAAAAACTTTATATAAATTCACCAAATTTGGTAACAATATAGCTTGGTATAATATTTGATATCTTACTACAAAATTTCAGCTCTATCGATCAATAAACAAGCCCGCCACTGACATTATACTTTTGACAAAAAAGCTCGTGCCCACAGTGGAGCGTATCGCCACTGCATGTTGCTTACATTTCAATAGCCTACTATTGCGATAATATTTTCCGCAATGTTGTTTGGAAGACAGAATTTTAATTAAAAATTTGCATGTAAACTGATACAAAATTTTCTGCAAAAAAGATGGCAACTTCGCATCATCAGCAAGCTTCTAAAATTAAATAAATAATAATAATATTAGTATTGGCTCAAAGGTTTATCAAAAATGTACACGACACTTGCTACAATTTTATATTAAATTAATGAACTTGTGCATAGGGAATCCAAAATTATTTAGAAAGCGTAGAATAAAATGGTTGTATTGCAAATAATTTTTGCACACTGAACATGATGTCACACAGCGGGCGTGTTTATTGACCAATTGATATGAAATATTGCACTAACATGTCAAACATGCTCAGGTATATTATAAAATTTGGGCAATTTTCTTTAAAGCTTTTGAAAAGTTGTTGAAAACTAAAGATGTTGCTATTTTGTGGGACACAGTGTAGACAGGAAACTTTATCGTTTATAACGGCGAATTTAAAGGTGAACTGGCAAGGTTTTGTTAAAATTATATTCACTGAGCTATGTACGTTTGGTTTTTTGAGTAGGTTATTTATTAATAATCATGTCGTTCACAGTCTAATGGATGATGCGACCTAAATTGACAAGGTTGGTTCAGGTAGGAGGATCATCCGTCCGTCCCTATGGTGTAAAAAACCTGCATGATTAAATGTGGAATGCCACTTACCGGTTTCATTTGGATTTTGAAGTCTGGCTTTTGTATAATGTATCCTACTAACATGCCCACTATATATGATGGGATTCTGCTGTACATTTTGTAATATGCGTGCATAAAATCGTATATAAAATTTCTGGAAAAATGCATGATAATTAATTAATTATAATAATATCACGCAATATTGCTATGTATACATGCTATCAAAAAATTAACAGAACAAACATTTTGCATTTAGATAATTTGGGACATGCAATCACGTACTTTGCCTTGTGATGAACGATTCCACTTGCAATAATTGATGCTGCTGTAAAAATTGCCATTATGCAATATCCAATCTTCGGTCGTCTACATACGAAATTTAATGGTCAAATGTAATTCTCAAACGTACGAGTGGAAGTGAGCAATAATGTTCACCAATGTTACATTTAAAATGCACGTTCAAAATGCTGAAATTACTAATACCAAGAGTGGATGAATAGGTTAGAGTATGCAACTGCCATAGGGCCCATTGCTGAGAGCTCAGCACCGTTTTAGAGGCACTACATTAGGGGAACTCTGGTGGGAAAAATGTGAAGTTCTTCTTCACCCCCCCCTCTTTTCCCCCCCCCCCCCCCCTAATCTCGGACAAAAGGTTCAAATCTCAAATCCTTCCCTCCTTCACAATTTCTAAATGATAGAAAAGTTGTAGCAAAATGGTTGGAAATGTACACATGTTATTTATCATCCGATTTTCTTGCTTTAAGTTTGTTTTCTGCCATAACTGACCATTCCCAGCCCAATTCTGGCATCAAACGTTTTGCAAACTTTTTCTTAATCCAATTAGCACCCTTTTCTCCCTACAAATGGAGCTGTGATTACAGAGGAGCGCACTGTAGTTATAGGGCCAAGAAAATTAGGCCACCTGGACTCTGGGAAGTTTACAAAAAGGCAAATTATAAATTATTTTGTGAAAAATATCCTCCACTGTGCAATGTAAATTGATTTCACAATACACCAGAAGTCCAGGTGGCCAAATTTTCTTGGCCCTACAACTTCAGTGCACCCCTCTATAATCACAGCTCCATTTGTAGGGAGAAAAGGGTGCTAATTGGATTAAGAAAAAGTCCGCAATGATTTTTTCTTAGTTTTCTTTAAAAACGGTTTTACATAACGTTTGATGCCAGAATTGGGCCGGGCATGGTCAGTTATGGCAGAAAACAAACTTGAAGCAATAAAATCGGATGATAAATAACATGTGTACATTTCCAGCAATTTTGCTGGTAATAAACGTTGGTAACAACGCCACGCTTTCGTGACGTCACCGGACAGATTCGTGCTGTCAAAGGGTCGTGGGGGAGCGAGTTTAACTTGCGAAAATGGCCGACGAATTCCGAGAGGACGCTCCAAAGGTAAAACGCTCTCGGCAATCGGACCTATGGCAGTTGCATACTCTAACCTATTCATCCACTCTTGCTAATACGTATTACAAAATATTTTCATATTGCAATACGAAACAAGGTTTCTTATTGATAGTTGAAACTTTGGCATCACTTAATTGCAAATTTCTGATCTCTATTTTGTAGTAAATTTATCATTACTGCTCCTTCCCATAATGTAAAAAAATTGCTCGTAATTACTTATACAGAGGGTACAGCACAAGAGGGGAAAGTGCAAATAGCTGAAAATCAACTGATAAATACCACGTGTGAGGCAGGCACGAGGGCTATAAGATAAATGGACACAAATTATTTGGGATGATTTACCAATTGCTTTTGATAATTGTGGCCATTACATGAAAGTGGCTAAATTTAATGACGTTTCTTCTCAAGTGACATAGGAACTGATGTCAGTAGAGATGAAATTTCATCCGTTTTAGCCACGTTGCGTACGTCCTACTTTATCTACTTAATTTGTCTGATTTTCACGTAATTGAAGTGGCTTTTATTTAGTTTGTTTGTGAATTTTTATTTGGGGAAGTGATAAGGCATAACAAGCGTTATTTAACGGCTGTGGAGGTCAATCAGAATCTGCAATTACCATTTTTTCATATTTGCCAAGGCAACCGTCCTGCTGGTCAATGAAATTAATATCGAAATACTGACCAACATAATTCTGTTTCATAACTTTAATATAAATGTCCGAGTTTATCGTTGCTCAAGTTTTCAATATTTTTGGCCAGCTTGCAGTGCAAAAAATGGCAAGTTTCAAATTGGGTTTTAGGGGATGCCATCTATACGGAAAGTCAAGCCACATTCTGGTTGTAATTATGTAATGACTGCAAAATTGAGACAACTAACTTGTGAATAGATGCCATTGTTCATAAATAGAATTAACAGCCACCAATCTTTCCGGCAGGAATTTGTGTCCGTGGCATAGTTAGTTAATGGTGGCTGTTTAAAAAATGAATCGCTCAATGTAGCTTCCCAAGCAAGCAACATTGCTACAGGAGGCAGTAATCTATTAGGAAATTTAAAAAATGTAAATTCAGCTCTGTACGTGATGCAGAATCTAATAAGATTTCCTTTTATTTAATATGTATTTGGTATTGTACACAGCACCTTGATGCCGAAATTTTATTCTATTTCAGGCAAAGAATTTTCTTTGTTTTGTATGACATATTATCTAAATTTAAATTCCTGAAAAGCTGCAGCGGTTCAAAATGTTAAAAATGGACTCAAATCTCATTGTTAGGAACAACACCGCATGGAAAATATGGAGAAGTTTCTAACACGGAAAGGACCACATTGATTTTCAAACGAAATGATGATCCTTTATGTAGCATCTTATTCAGTTTTTTATGCTGAACAAGATAAATATTATCTTAACCCCAAATGCGCAACACAATTAGTAGGAAAAAATAGCGAAAACTTGGAAATTGGTACTTCGAGCATATTGTTTCGATTGCAGCATGTTCACACACACACATGATCGATGCACGCACCTCTTTCTTCCAGTTGGCGACACAATCGCATTTTGACATATTGCAATAAATTGTGCATAGGTAGGAGTTTATTTTTGCCGAATGGTTTCTTACTTGTTTGAGAAACTGAAATTTACGGGGAAAAAATATTAAAATTTAAACATACATTTGTTCAGTTCAATCCCGCGTCGTGAAATTTAGAATTACAGGGTGTCCAGTGGTCGGGAAAACCGGGAAAACCGGGAATTGGTCGGGAATTAGGGACGGTCGGGAAATAACCGGGAATTGGTAGGGAATTTGCGGTCTAACCGGGAAAATTAAAAAAAATCACGTGATCGTCTCAAGTGTTTTCCCCCTCTCCTGCCATGAATCTCCTAACGTGTGCTTAGGTTTTATTGGTTTTTGGTGGCTACATGTTGGTGAAAGTGATGACCGATCGGCAACAAAATAAAAAAGTATTGGAAGTGACCTTATTGGGGACAAGTGGTCCTTAATAAGGTCACCTGTAAAGTCTTGTGAAAACACATAATCCTCAAAGGTCACTTGAAGAAACTTTTTACACACACACACAAAGTAAACACATGTTTCAATAAAATGTATTTTAATGTATTTAGAAACGTACAGAATTTTTAATAAAATTTTGTAGAAGTAATTTCGGCCTTTTTAAAAACATTACATAGTAGATATGGTAAGACTAGTTTGAATTTACTCACTCGATGGTGTCTTTGTGCGTCAAACAAAATCAATCATCCCAATACAGTCCCTCGATAATCCGGCCCTTCGATTATCCGGCGTTTTTTTGCCTTCTTGAAGTTTTCTTAGTTAACTTATCGAGAGGAGAATGAAGATTTCGATCTGAAGAATTTCTGTACATTCATGCTGACAGAATTTATTCCATTTACTCCGTTTCTATCATTTATGATGATATTTTAAATAGTTGTCTGCATAAATACCGCAATGACTGAAAAAAATCCGTAGAAAAGATAAAAATATTTGCACACAATATCTTAAATTCTGAAAAATATCTGCAAACTATTAATATATTTTCTGAAGAAAATCTGCAGTTGCATCTGAAAATATGCTGCTACATTTTTGCAGATAAATATTGATTTCTGCAGATACTCTACAAAATTAAAAGAAATTTCTGTAGATTTTCTGCATAAATGAATGTTTTTTTGTAGAAAATCTTGGGTATTGTTACAAAACAAGTTAATTTGTACTTAATTTGTGCAGTTTTAGCTCGTTTACCTTCAACCTTTAATACGAATGTTTATTATGTAAAATGAAACGCAGTTTCTGCTGCTAAAATTCTTCATTATTAATTACTTTCCAGTAATCCGGCGTTTTCGATAATCCGGTGGCGCCCTGATCCCATATCTGCCGGATTAACGAGGGAGGACTGTACTCCTTCCAATAAGGAAGGTGCTTTTTTTGGGAGCTTGGCCTTATTTGGGACACATGCCTTTGCCGGGATATTATAATGATTTTGGGATGCTATACAACTTTCCAATTTGTACTGCTATCCCACCGGTCTTCGCTTTCAAGATAGAAATGTGATGACCTTCATACCCTTGCCCAAGGTCACTTCCGGTTAGTGTATTTCAAGCGCCATTTTATACTGATAACTTTACCTCTTCGCATTCAACCTCCTATCGATCACCGTTCGCATGGAATTCTCGATCGGGTGTGACTTTGGACTCGCGCTGTATTTAAATTTGTTATTAAAAATTCCGGGAATTTTGTCAAAATAATCGGGAAATGGTCGGGAATTGGTCGGGAATTCTGTTCAGTGATTTCGCTGGACACCCTGAATTACTATTCAACAGATTAGAAATTACATAAAAGTGGGTAATTACTCATATTTTCAGCTGTTTGTGTTCAATTCCTTGTGGAACGATTACATTTTTTTGAGGAAACCATACAATTTTAATAAATTGCACACGACCACCAAATTTAAAATAATTGTTGTAAAAACATTACCATAAACCTGTGAGGTCATCCTTGTCATGACAATCTGCAATCTTTTAAAATAGTGGCATATGTAACATGAAAAACATAGATATACTTTGATATGCCATCTATCATGTGTGTGCGCGCGCATGCTGCAATCGAACCACTGAGCTCAAACTAATACCAATTTCCAGTTTTCGTTATTTTTACTACCAAATATAATGCGCATTTGGGGTTAAGATAATATTTATCTTGTTCAGCATAAAAAACTGTGCTACATAAGAATCATAATTTCGGTTGCCTTCAACGTGCTCCTTTCCTTGTAAGTGAAAAGCGATTTTCTTCCATCATCACGTACACATATAGGCTATTATTGAATACTATTGCAATCGTCGGAAAGGGATTACGTAGTTTGAATTTTTTCATAGCCGCAAATATCTACCCGAAAATTAAACAGTACCTCCAATATCTGTGCATGTAAAACTTAATTGGGTTTATTCGTCCATTCGTTTTTCTTAGTTCTCGAAATTTTACATATGTCAACAGCATGCCACTGAAAACCAAATTCGATCACCCAAAGCGTTATTTGCAATATCAGGCTAATTGATATATTAAGATTTTAAAAAATGTAATGTTACCTCATGAATAAGAAGGTATCAACTGCAAGGCTTACGTTGTCTAGCAATTCGCCTGTGTATTTATTAGACGGTGCAGTTGTTTCTGAATTACTGTCTGTAAATTTTGTGTTTAGCGCATCTTAATTTTTGTGATGACTTTCTGCGATTTCATATTCACCTGACGTCAATGGAATGAAAAATCGAGTATGTCCTAACACTATCCAAGCTATGCTGAGAAAACGCATTCCGTCGAGAAAAGATAGCTTATCACTGGTCTCCTTCATAGAAAATAATTTCTTCGCATTGGTGTATATGGATATCGTTACAAGGAATCGTGCGAAAACATCTGTGAAAAATTGAAAGCTCAATAGTTTTTTTTTAATTTCTAGAGTTATTTGTAATGCTGAGGTTCTGCATTGTAGTTTTGATAGTAGAGAAGGAGCTATAGGTTAAGTAATTAGAAATATAATCTCAGACCAGTTATAGGCCACAAATTAACACATGATTGTCGTACATGCATCAAACTGGTAAAGTGTTTTGGCCCACTAGAAAATATAACCGAATCTGTATATTTAATTCTTTGAATTTAAAACTGTAAGTTTATAACACGGTGAAATATAGCACGTTTCTGGGGCGCAAGTGAAAAACAACTTGTACGTATAATAATGGCGACTTCAATGTTTCAGTCTGCAGAGGGAATGAGGGGTGACAATATAATTAGGAGCACTTTGCCTTCGCACTGACTCCCTAGTTGGTCAAAAGACTTCTATGTGTACATTCATCCTTCAATTCTCCAGCAGACTGCAAATTGGACTCGCAATTACAGTACAATAATTGGAGTGGATGCCTTGTATGTACATTATAATTTTTGTGGTCTGTAGTCCCCTTCCAAAAATGTATTTTTTCCCAGGAAAATCTCATTACAAGACAGATTTTATTTTTAAACATTGAAATGTTTGTAAACTTATTTGCAAAATTACTATTATTCTGTCCAGTAGAAAGTTGTTCTGTACTAGAGGATTTGTTGGACAGCAAAGCCATACTTTTCCACCATAAAATTGCTTGTGATGTCATATCGTATGCTGTTGCAACAAGTAAAATGGAGGCGATGATTGTCCAAATTGTTCTGATAATTACATAAATACATGTTTGTCAATATCCTGTTTGATGCAACGTATAGTAGAGGTTGGAGGGGGATTGAAACACGTACAGTAAATCATCAGATAGGTTTATATGCGATTCAAGGTCTCCAATCTTTTGTCAATTGGCCAATAAACTCGCAAATTAAAATGGATTAAAGTTAGTCTTGTTTGTTGAGTTATGTTGCCTTTCAACCCCCTCTTTTGTAATTGATACAGAATTGATTACATGACAACTATTGCAGGTGTGTCCAATGCTGTTTTTTCGTCTTCAAAGCAGTTGCCCAAATGGAATTTTGATACATTTGGAATCATTGAATTCCCAGCATCTATATATTTTGTCAATGAAACCAAAGAGCTGTTAATGCTGTCTAAAATTCTTTTTAAGCGCATACTGTTGTTACAAAAATTATGGAAATAGGATTACTGCAGAAGAGTCACTGAAAGAATCATCTCCAGGGGCTCAAACCCCTTCATTAAAATTATTCCTCTCCTTTTTAAATGTGCACCCCATTGGATTTGATTTTTCATACAGCGACCTTGCTGTATTGTTGTGCGGGAATTGAATTTAATTTTATGCATTCGTTATCTTTTGCAATACTTAATCGAGACGATTCAGCATTACATTAAAATTAGTATTTCAAATGCGATATGCAGAAGAGAAACTCTGAGGGGATAAATACAGTGTTCAATTATTTAGTCATATCGAGGTCCTACTGTATGTATGTTCTTTTCATCATTTTCCTTTACAAAATTTTAATCGAGGTAGTGTTTAAAAAATTGCAATTCGCAATGCTCCAAAAAGCCAAAAAACCATATGATTATTTTATATTTTAACCCCCGCCCTCCCAGATGCCTGATTTTTCACACATTGCTCACTTGAAGAAACTTTTTCCAAATTCACTCGTTATTCCGTAGGTAAAATGGTAATTCTTCTTTCACCTCCCCTCCCATAAAATAACCTCATCGTGGCTATAATATTGACAAGGGCCGAAAAATTGTGACTGCGACCAAGGTGGCCTGGTCGAAAAAGGAGTAGACATAATTTTCAGAAAAATGGATCCAATTAACTGCAATTAGTGGGGCTGCCAAATTTAAGTTGGACTTGTACATGTGTGTGTGTGTGTGGTCAGTCTTGTTATGAAAGTGCAACTTCATTGGAATGCTCCCACCCAGCTATCTCGGCCACAGTCATTAGTACTATACAGGGTGAGGCAAAAAGTCTGGGCCTCATGGAATATCTCGTAAACGGTGGCAGTTGCCGTTTTGAATGTTTTGCCATTGTATAGTAAGCAGCGGAGGGACCATCCGAAAATCATATCACACGTGACCTATGACATCGTCTTCAAGGTCATTAAGGAATTATCTTTTACACTGCTTGAGTTAGCACATTAGTCCTAATTAGAAAGTTGTAGAGCATGGTCGAATTGGTCTGGTGGAGCAAAGTTTATTTCCCTTTGGGTCACGGGCGAATTTACAGTGAATTGCTACTGACGTAGGAAAACCCACTTACATCCTTAGGCGTCAGCTGCTCCGCCTGACATACAAGCAGGCCAATGCCTCGAAATAATCCCGCTGGGTGTCAAGCAGAGAAGCTGCAAGCGGGGTGCAACTGGGCTTTCCAACTTCAGTAGAAATTCGCTGTAAATTCGCCCGTGACCCAATGGGATATAAATTTTCCTCCACCAGACTGTTTCGACCATGCTCTACAACTTCCTATTTGGGACTAGGGTGCTAACTCCAGGAGTGTAAAAGATAATTCCTTAATGACCTTGAAGACGACGTCATAGGACACGTGCGATATGATTTTAGGATGGCCCCTCCACTGCTTACTATACAATGGCAAAACATTCAAAACGACAACTGCCACCGTTTTCGAGATATTCCATGAGGCCCAGACTTTTTGCCTCGCCCTGTATAGTGAATCATCAATTTTATTGTAAATTGTTTACACTCTGCAAGTGAAAAAACTGAAACAATATGTTTTTCAATTTACCTAAAATCGATTGCATGTCGGCATTTGTGCAGCCATTTGGAACACATATTGCAACTGTCCATATTGGAAGTTTTTCGGGTATCTGGAAATGAAATATGTTTTATGACCCAAATCATACAGTAATGTAAATCAGTAAACCATACAGACAACAAGGACAGCTGGGACATGGAAATGTTTGAAAGTTATTTTATTTGCTTGTTAAACTCTTGCCCTATAATGTGATTTTAAAGGTTAACAAAAACATTTGCTTTGAATTTGCTTATATAAAATATTTTTTAGTGCTGCAGATGGTAATTGGGACTGCTGTGCAATTTGTTGTTTCACTTATAAGAATACACGCAGTTAACAGGAGAGCATATTACTTTTATATTTTTAAAGGATGAGAGCAGTAGAGTGCTCCTCTGATTAACACAATTTCGGTTCAGTAGAGTATCGTTATCGGATGCTGTGTGTTAACCGAGGTGCCTACACAACCGAGGGCTCTGTGTTAACCGAGATGCCACCTCGGTTAAACCGGAAATACTTGGATAAGCCAAAAGCTGGAAACAAATTTGCAGCGACGGGTCATTGTTTTGCTGCAGTCAATAAAGATTCTGTTCCTCTTTAGAGAAAATAAGTACAGTGCTACGTGTACATACTACTTACCGTGTCCCAAAAACTAGCACATTTGTAATTACAGTAGAACGTCGTTTATCCGCACTAATTGGGACCAAGGGTTGTGCGGATAACGATTTTTGCGGATAATTAAACATGCTTTTATTTAATGCAGAAAAACACGTGCAGTACACCCAGTACTTCTTTTGGACCCTTCTTTGCTATATAACTTCGATGCACGGCTCAAAATTTATTCTTTTCAGGCTTTGATATCATAAAAATTCATTTTTCCGATCTTCAACACTCCCCTTTATTGGTTCTATTGATACTCTACCCTTTTTCTGAATAGATAAAACATTCCGAATTCGTTTAACTTAGTCACTACTCGCACAGGTCATGGTTAATACAAGAAAAAACCGCAATTTTACTGAGCGAGAAGTGTGTTTTAGGTGTGCGGATAATTGACGTTGCGGATAATTGACGTGCGGATAAACGACGTTCTACTGTATTATTAACTTCGCAAAAACTTTACAGAAATTTTCCAAATTTGGCAACAATATACTTGAATAAATTTTACATCGTAGTACAAACTTTCAGCTGTGTTCAAAAATCTTACAATACAATCATTTTATTCAACACTTCCTAAATTATTTCGGATTGCCTAGCTGCACCCAGTTCATTAATTTAATACAAAGGTTTAGCAAGTGTCGTGTTCTTTATTAATAAACATTTGAGTCAGTAATATTATTTTTGGAAATTTAATTAAGAAGCCTGCAGACGCTGCAAAGTTTCCATCCTTTTTGTGGAAATTCTTGCACAAGTTTCTGTGCACCATAATGTTTTGCTTCGTGCAATTTTCAATTTAAATCCTGTCTTCTAAACTAAACACCATTGCGAAAAATATTATTGCGATGGCAGGCCATCGAAATGTAAGCAACATTGTTGATCATAAATTTGCAACTGTTAATTACAGAACGCCTTCCAAAAATGGCGCTCCACTATGGTTGTGAGCTTTTATCGTGCCATTAATATGACGTGACGCAGTGGACGTGTTTATTGATCTGATTTAGTTGAAATTTTGGACAGATGTCAAATACACTCATGTATATTGTTGCCAAATTTGTGTGAATTTCTATAAATAGCTTTGGCGCGGAGCATTGTCTCCTACAGGTGGCGCTCTCATTCGTATTCTAATACATGGAGCAGCTTTTCAATAATTGGGGCCTGAATAAACCTCAGGGAAGTTTATAAAAAGGCAAACAATTATTTGGTGAAAAATATCTTCCACTCTGCAAACTAAATCGGTTTCACAATACTCCAGAAGTCCAGGTGGCCAAATTTTCTTGGCCCTACAACTACAGTGCACCCCTCTATAATCACAGCAATTATCCATTTGTAGGGAGAAAAGGGTGCTAATTGAATTACGAAAAAGCCTGCAATGATTTTTTTTAGTTTTCTTTAAAAACGGTTTTACATAACGTTTGATGCCAGAATTGTGCCGGGCATGGTCAGTTATGGCAGAAAACAAATTTGAAGCAAGAAAATTAGACAATAAATAACATGTACGGGAGAAGGTGAGTTGATGCATTTTTTTTATTATCTCAAATTAAAGAATTTGGTCAAAATGTATGATATCACTTTTTATTGTCTTTAACTGTACATAACGTTTAGGTCATTTTCATATGTGTTTACATTTTAAAAGGTTTAGGTAAGCTAAAAAATTTTTTTTACAGATGTCACATCTGCATCAACTCGCCCCAAGGACGGGGCGAGTTGATGCACAACACGGGGCTAGTTGATACACTCAGCAGGGGAACGTACATAAAAACAGAAAAAAAAATAGTTTTTCACAATTTGTTTATATGGTAGCCAAAGCTTAACAACAATGTGCTTTATTTTGAAATTAAATATTGCTCCAGGATAACAATGCACACATCTAATAGAAAAAGATGTGCTCTTTCCAGTGGCACAAAGGAAATTAAAATCTGAGGTGACGTCATTTGAGATATCTGTCTTGGAACACACGCATAAAATATTTCAGGTATAAATGTGGCCAATTTCAACAATAATTTTGAAAAATATATGGGTTTCCCAGGTCTGCCAATAGCAGCATCGTTTTTAGCAACAAAATGTTAGTAAATATACCGAAGTTCATGGCTGTGAGCAGAGTGGTTGACGGATGGCAATGTGAAAATTTGCAAAAATGTCTCCTCAGAAGTTGCAGATGCTTTACGGAAACTTTTATAACAGCCAAACCGATAAAGATATTGACTTCATATTTTTCAGATGTTAACACCGTATAAATGGGTATATTATATAAAAATATGAACAAAATTGGAGATGGCCAATCATCTGCCATAGGTCACTTAAAATGTAATGACCCGTTTTAATTACTGATTGACAAGGTTTTTTATATGCAGATGTACATATAAGCATCTTTTCCCACCTTTGAACATGGTTCTGTCTCTTTTTCTCTATCTCTCTTGACAAAAAACATTTCATGATTCCATTCTTCTCAAGTGCCCACAAATTGTCATTGAAAGTGCTTAGGCTTATTTATTTAAAAAATCATATTTTCCCTTTTTTACGATTGCAAGAGAACTATTTAGGTGTACAGACTCGCTTTGTGCTTAAATGGAAGCCAATAAAATTTATTATAACTCCATTTCTTATGAAATTTCTTGTAGGATGAGCGGTTAGGCCGATATTTGGCCCCAAACAAGAGCAAATTTTGAAATTCTCATTTTTTATGAAAAATGTCCACTTTGTAAAGTGCCATATCTCGGAAACTACTGAACCAAAAAAGCTGCGATTGGGCTTAAATTGTTGCAAATGTACTGTACTTTAACAATGATAATAAAGACTAATACCGACAAACGCGTAGCTTATGCGTTGTAAGGCGATAACCGGAAAAAGTCCGAAAATTTTGCGGTTTTTTGCATATTACGCAAGTAGCACAGGTTTTTCGAAGCTGCAAACTTGGGTTCACACTACCCTAACTGGTCCTAACAACATGTCAAAAAATCAGAACTACATCACACTTTGCAATTTTAATGTCTAATTTGACTTGCCTATGGGGGGAAAACAAACAAACAAAAACATCATTAACATTGTTGCTATTATTTATTGTTTATACAGATGTATTTATTATTATTATTATATAATGATATTTATTATTTATTTATTTATTATTTATATTATTATTAATTTTTGGAGTTGATTATAATCATATTTAATTAATGCACGGCGCATCAACTCGCCCCACAGTACGTGCATCAACCCGCCCCATTTTGTGCTCAATGAAATATTATACATTTCCTGCTTATCAAGGTCACCTTGAGAAAAACTTGATACATAGCTGTTAACCTCCAATATACCTGTATTTAACAGATGCAAAACGATTTAATGATACTTATAAGTCTATGAGTTATAGAGCACAATATAAGAAAGATGAAAATTACTTAACAAACTCAAAAAGTGATATTTCCTTCTGTTTTAACAAAAAATAGCCACAAAGCGACAAAAGCACCAGAGATTGTAGTAACATTAAAAATCTGAAAGTTGGAGCCCCGTAATATTTGCTTTCTCCGCTATTGAGGATTTGGCACTGCATCAATCAGCCCCATGCATCAACTCGTCCCGGTCTCCCCTATACATTTGAAGCATTTTATGTGAAATATTGATAGTATTTTAATAAATTTTTATATCATGTCTTTGACTTCATTATAAGGGTAAAAAAGTGGAAAAGCTGCTCCATGTATGAGAATACGAATGAGACCGCCACCTGCAGGAGACAATGCTCCGCGCCAAAGCCCTTCCATATAGCCTTAACAATTAAAAATGTGGTCGTTTCTTTGGATACAGTGTACATACAGTAGTACGTACTGTACGAACTACTACATGGAATGTAAAATAAAATTATTTTTGACTATTATAATTATCCGAGGTAGGCTGCGCCCAACCACCTCTGGTAATAGAGACTATACTGTACTGTTTTTTTTTGTCTCAATGGATGTATGATTATTTGTTTTAGATTTGGAATATTATAACATTTATTTGTCGTATTCACACTAAAAAATGCACACAGCAAAATTTGGATTTATGACGAAAAGATTTTTTGCTGGGTTGATTCGAAAGTGACTAGATTGCAAAATCCAGTCTGTGTTCATAACGTTCCTACAACACATTGCGATGAATTCCTCTATATTTATAGTGTACACGTGTCTGTGCAGAATCCGAATTTGGCTTGGAAACAATGTGCAACATAGGTGATTACAAAAGAGGGTTTTGCTGCAAGCGAACAAAAAATTATGAGAGAATGAGGATTTCTTTCGACGGTTGAAAAGATTATATAATTATGTCTCAATAAAATTGTAAAATCAGGAATGAAGTAAATTAAGTTTTTGGTATTGATATATAATTTTTCTTAAACCAAAAATGGTTAGTAAATCATAAAACCACACATGTACAGAATTCGTCCATTTAATTTAAAACTCAACATCATTAAATTCTGCTCATTATTAGAAATTTTCTAAATTAGCTCCACTGTAGACGATGACTATTGAAGTAAATGATAATCCGCAAAAAAACCCTTTACTAACCTCTAATTTGAATTCTTTCGCAAAATCCTCGAACTTCTGATAAGTTTCGAGCCATTTTTGTTTTTCTGGTACTGCAATTTCAAGTGTAATATAGCAATATTTTCCTCGTATCGGCGACGTTATATTGTCTTTCGGTTGGACCTTTACTGAAAGGCATTCATCGTAACTTCCATGCATTATCATCCCATTTCCTACCATAATACCACTTGGAATTTTGGCGGAAGCGTCTAACACTGAATGAATGCAATAAATTTCAGTATGCTATATTTTGTTACTGATCCTAAAGGGGTCGGTAACACCTCATACCGGGTCAACTCAAATGAGTAGCAGTAATGCACATTAACTTATACCTTGGACAAATCACACACCAGACAACTCATACCACTCAACTAATACCACACATCTCATACCAATACAAGTCATACAACAGGCAACTCATACCAGAATCTTTATTCATACATTGGATTCCACGTCTCCACGGAGAATCGGTGTTGACGATGATTGCAACCTACCCAAGTGTTCTCGAAATACTCTAGGAAGTTCTTGTGCACTTCATCTGCACCAAATGGCAAAAGTTCATCAGCAATAATGTTATCCTGAGGTAAAATATCAAGTTCGCCACAGAAACTAAGTGCAATGAATTTCCTCAGCATGCCGGCATGGCAACACAATTTGACCAATGTGCTAAGAGCCCCCAAGTATTAAAAGCGCCCTAACATTTGTAAAGTTTCTGGAAACTTCTAATCCAATTAACTTTGTTATTGTCTATTTTTGGAATACTGGGCATCACACTTGAGAACACAAAAACCAGTGTAAACCAATTTCTTAGTCGAAACAAATATATTTGAAGTGAAATCTTTATTCATTATTCATTTAATAATAAATATATTCTGGTATGAGTTTTCCATGGAATGAGTTGTCTTTGGTGTGACTTGTATTGGTATGAGTTAAGTGGTGTGAGTTGAGTGGCGTGAGTTGTCCGAGGTATGAGTTATATTGGTATGACTTGTACGAGTATGAGTTGACCCGGTATGAGTTGCGACGACCCCACCCTAAAGTTATATGTAACACAATGTCCTACTTGTTAATGTCCATGGTTCCAAATGAGTTATTTGGTGAAATAACTCCCGTCCTTGGTTCCGACAATTTGAAGAAATATTTCCCCACAATGTGCTTTTGAAATTATTGTACGCTGCTTCCAAGGTATATGTAATATTTTGTGAATTACATCGCGCTGTTTGAAAAAACAAAAGAAATACCAAAAAATTAAAACACTGGTTGAAATTTCCCATCTTGCTGTCTGTTCTGCACATCTGCGTCATCAGTTGTAAATGATATTTCCAAACAGGAATGATTTTATAATAAAATCATAAGTGGATATGGCAAAGTTGTTCTGATTACGGTTGATAATGATTGGATGTATTCCAATTTTCCCTTTAATAAGACAAAATGCGATATCTTTATATGTACACATCATTCAAAGATGTGTTGTTTGCCAAATTTTTACTATATTCAAACGAGAATTTCTAGTGGAATAGGTTATTCAGTCATTTGTGGATAAAATTTTATATTTTATGTTTAAAGTGTTATTGTCTTTTCCATATAGAAATTGCAATGATCAATCCAGTGACATAATTTTAGCTTGATAGCACTGTCAAATGTAGTAATAAGTAGATAGCGATTTGTTAGCCTAAGAAATGCATTTTGTAAAGTTTCTTTGTCCACTTTGTCAAACTGGAGGTTACTATTTTTGACCTAGGTCTTTTACAACTTTTTTACTTTCACATTTTTAGATTATTTTCGTCATTTTGTTGCTTCCTGTCTTGGTCTGGAAGTTTCTAGAAGCCTCCAGAACTCAAAAGATGACCACTTCCTGTTTTTAATATAAAGGGGAGCACGGTTTCCCACAAAACTAGTACTGTATAACGCTTATTTTTCGCGCACAGCAAATTTCGCGAATTTGCACCTAACAGCATATTCGCGAGGATTATATTTCGCGAATTTATCGGGTCAAAAAATTCCATTATTTTCCATCCTCTCTGCATGTGTTTTCTGAGAAACGGCGAGTTGCCCGAGATAATTCATGAATAAAAACATTCTTTTCTTATTATGTACTTAAGTACTGTAGGACAGGAGGGGAGGGGGAATTTACTTCCTTGTTCAGTAATTAAATACTGTAATCGAAGAAAGGTGTAATTCCCAGAGCACCATAGGAAAATGCAGCACAGCATTGGTTGTTACCAGGTTAGGAAATTGTTCGCGTGGAATATATTTTCGCGATTTTTGGATGGTCGCGAAATTCGCGAAAATTAATGTTACGCGAAAAATAAGCGTTATACAGTATTCAGCCATTTCTGAGAAAGACTGTATGTCCACATTTAGGCTCGGCATTAAAGCAGTTTATTCACTTCAGTTCTGGATTATTTTGCACCTAATTAGATCAAATTGAAAGTTAATTAGGTGCTTTTCAGCCAGGGCTATTGGTATTAACTTTGCGTTTAAGACTTAACACGCACAACCGTTATCATCAAAAACCGAACTTTAAGGTGACCTTACAAAAAGAGTGGAGCTTTTCTGCGGGTAGCGAATTGACCCACTCAACAATCACTATTAGTTGCTC
>WWPM01023563.1:0-24712 GCA_023279145.1 Glomeris maerens
TATATAATATAAATTTAACTATAGGTACGGAACTGAAAGCGACCGACGTGTACACGGAACGGTGCAAACTCCGATCGCGTTTTTCGGGCCGGTCGAAGCGGAGGAATTTCGCGTCGTGCAACTTTATTGCGCGGGATTTCGTACATCGGCAATAAGCGAGCACGTGACACGTACACAAACGCTGGGTGACGTCACCGAACGTTGCGCTTGCCCCGTATTCCGTCAACATTGCGGCGTTCGAATTCGAAACCCGTGCTTATGACGCTAGATGGCGCACCATCCGCAACAGAGAGACGATACGACGACGCCGACGTGACGCACGACCGAGGCATTGCTGCATCGATTGAAATGAATCAGAATAATCGCAATGATTTCAAATGAGACTTGTATAAGCAAGCTAATCACTGGGACAGTAGTGTGAGTACTCTGGTGCAAGCTGGCAGTTAATCCCGGCATACCTCCCGGCCACATCATGGAGAATAATAAACCAACTTGTTGAGAATAAACACTCCGCCATGTTTCCCCTCAATCTCGCACAATTAGTGGGCGGAGCTTTTGCGGAAGGCTTCGCCTAGCTTAGCAACATCGATTGGGAGTAGGCGGTCTCTCGAATCATGTAGCAACACCCAGTACTTATTCATTAGCTGTAGGAAACATGGCGGAACCAATCAAGACGTGCGGCTTCCACAATATTTTTAGGTCTCCGCCTATATTGGCCACGCCCGCAAATCAGGTGTTCGAAACGTTCGAATTCGCGCTTCTACGACAACCGCTCCCGGCGCTGTGGCGGGAGCGGAATTAAATTAAAGCGGAAAACGTGATGTTTTTCGCGTTGAATTGTGAAAATCTTGAATGGAACTTCGGACGTCGAGTACGATTGGATATCGTACGACAAGGACGTTTCCTTTTTTAACGGCCTGTGACGGCTGCGAAATAGTATTGAAATAAAAATAAATTTAGTCGTTAATATCGCATTGAAGAAAGTAGATCGAAGAAATATGGCGGTCGGTTTCGGGACGGAGAAATTACCGGGGAGGGAAAGCGATGCGGAAATAGTGAATTCCGCACCCGCAAACAAAACTGCGATTTCAACACTCAGTCATCAATCTGCGGTCAGCATAAATCCAGACAGTATTTATTTTAAATACCCATTAGCATGGTTCGCCGCGTCTGTTGCGGAAGTTGGCGAGTTTTTTTTCCTTCCTCTAATTCTATATAATCATAAATCAAGTCATTATCGTTTGGTTGTTACATCCTTTAGCGACTTATCCTTTGGATCTCACAAAAACCAGACTTCAGGTTCAAGGGGAATTGCAGGCGTTAAACAACGGCTCATCCAACCAAACCAAAAGGGGAATGATGAAAACTGCGATAGGAATCGGTAATTACAACGTTAATTCGCCAAATTCCCCCATAAAACCACGCTCCCAATTCTAAAGAATTCAGCTCAAGGTTTACAGCACGCGAGTGTCTGGTTTCGGTTAACAGCTATATTTGCTTTGGGAAACGAGGGAAAAATTTGTGGAATTGGCAACATTAGCGCAGATGTGGGCGTTCCCGCACCGCCAGCGCCATCTAGCGCCGGCAAGGGACACCAAAATGGAATCCTGGGTTTTACAAATGGATAAAACAGCACTACAGCTATATAACAGATTGGATATCAAAAATAAAAATCTCACTACATGTTGCCCACACACATTACACACTTAAAAATAGGCAATGCATAAGAATTGGTCAGATAGGAATTGCACACATTTTAAAATAAAAAAGCAACAGAAAAGTTTAGATTCATCCCCAGAAATTAATTTAACTTTAAAATTATAAATATCTTTATAATTTTGGTGGCAATCGCACACTAATGATGTTTTCAATAAGATTTTGCAATCTCAGCAAATAAAAATATTTGTTTTGGTACATTTTAGCTACAGAAGAAGGCCCATTCAAGTTATGGCAAGGGATGTCTGTGGCCATCTACAGGCATGCCGGTACTTAAAAAAAATTGTCTAGGATACAAAATAACGAACAATATGTACGTTAAATGTTCGTGTGCAGTTTACAGCGGTGTGCGGATGGGCGCGTACGAACAGTTCCGTCATCTGCTCGGAAGGGACGCGGACGGCCGCTTCCCGCTATGGCACGTACCCGAGTCACTTACTTTATATCTCTGGGGGAAAAACGAGATCTGAAGATTATCTCTTTGTCCATTCTCAAACCAAACCCACAACGGTTTTAATCTCGCAGGAAAGCTATCGTCGCTAGCTTGGGCGCGGGAGGCTTGGGTCAGTTCCTCGCGAGTCCCGCGGACTTGATCAAGGTCCAGATCCAGATGGAAGGCAGGAGGAAACTGGAAGGCAAACCGCCAAGGTTCTCGCAATAGCCTTTTCCATTTCAATCGATGCATTCATTTCACAGGGTTGCCACCGACAGGGGAAAAAAACGGGAATTAACCGATAATTCAAAGGATCACAAGATCTTTAGTCAAAGCTGACTGCTGCAGTTAAAGTGTCCAGGGTATATAAAATCTGACATCAAAGATCATGCAGTACACACTAGATATTTGAAATGTAGAGGGGGGAATACTGCATATATTCTATGGATTCGGTAACAACCCTGTTTTGGGGACGTTATTAACAGAGGATATCATTGAAACGGTAGGGTTCGCGGCAGCTGGCACGCGTTCACCAAAATCCTGTCCGAAGGCGGCATACCGGGCCTTTGGAAAGGGTGGGTGCCAAACGTGCAGAGAGCCGCTTTAGTAAACATGGGAGGTGTGTTGCTAACGCGGTTACAACTTTTACAAATCAACGTAACCGCGTTCATTTTGTAAGTGCATATTTATACACGCAGACCTGGCTACGTACGATACGTGCAAGCAGCTTATTCTCGGCAACACGAGGCTGAAAGACAACTACGTGACCCATACGCTGGCTAGGTACGCCTTTGCTGTAAAGTTGGGTTTTGCGCAAGTATACCTTGTATACGAAGTAAACAGAACTTTACAATATTTGCCACCAAGTGTTGCGTCCGGGGCCATGGCAGCGATTTTAGGAACTCCAGCGGACGTGGTAAAGACTCGCATAATGAACCAACCGACCGATAGCAAAGGAAGGTGAGTTCATTACGGGCGAACGATGGGACCAAAAAGAACTAAAAAAAACTTAACTCCTTGACAGAGGTTTGCTGTACAAGTCATCCATGGACTGCGTCATGAAGACCGTCAGATCGGAAGGGTTCTGGGCCCTTTACAAAGGATTCTTGCCCATCTGGATCCGAATGGTACACGCGCGCATCATCACCTCGTGCAACAACAAACAAAAAATGTTTGCAATCAAGGTTTTTTTCTTCTTCCACGCAGGCTCCGTGGTCGTTGACTTTTTGGCTTACCCATGAAGAAATCCGGAAACTCGCGGGAGCCTCTTCGTTCTGAAGAGTCCCTCAAGATTCTTTCGCTAGGATCTTACGAATATCGTCAAATATATATAGAGAGAGAGAGAAAGACAAAGAAAAAGCCTTTCCGATATCGTCGGGATGTAATCCGTCGCATCTGGTGCCATATCGCTGAACGGAATCGTAAAACCTAGGCCTATACTTAAAGAAAGAGCGGATTCTCGCCAAGAAACCATCTAAATGTCGTACATGTCCAGTTGCAAGTGCCTCATAGGAAAAAAACCAACTGTAACTTGTTGGTTTATACACTGAGTGGCAAAATTATTATGACCACCCCCTCAATACAATGTTGGACCACCTTTTGCATTTAATACTGCATGAATTCTCCTTGGCGTAGATTCTACGAGACGTTGGTAGGTGGTATGAAGAATTTGATTCCATATCCGATGAACTGCACTTTCCAATTCTTCAAGATTTGAAGGTACTGGATTCAGCTGCCTGATGCCCCGCTCGATCTCATCCCACAAATTCTCAATCGGATTGAGATCTGGTGATTGTGCAGGCCAAGTAAGCAAGGTGAAATCTCTGTCATGCTCTTCGAACCATCTGAGGACAATGCCAGCTTTATGACAAGGAGCATTGTCTTGCTGGAAGTACCCGTCACTGGCAGAGTACACCGTTAACATAACAGGATGTACTTGATCTGCGATCAAAGTTAAATACCCTTGGGCATTCAGACGTTTCACAGGAATCAAAGAACCCATACAATCCCATAAAACATTCCCCAGACCATAATATTGCCTCCACCAGCTTGAAGTGTACTGGCAATGCAGCTGGGGCTCCATGCTTTCGTGCTGTTTTCTGCATATTCGTACCCTTCCGTCTGCATGGTATAATTGAAAATGCGATTCATCAGACCACATAACCCTTTTCCAGTCATCTACACTGTTATGCAATAGCTCATTTGCGCCAGACTGTCAGGTGGTCATAATAATTTGGCCACTCAGTGTATGTAATAGGACTACCGTAAAGGCCCTTTCCTTCACGAGGTACTTAATATTGTCAATGTGAAATTCAGAAGAAATTAGCAAAGATTTTCAGTCGAGGAAATCGTATCGAATGTTAAAAATTTACAACTCGTGAATAAATAAGCCTTTACAGTAGTCTATTTTGGCCACAGTCAATCTTAACACCAAAATTATGATTTTAAGTCGATTACCAACTAGACCAGTTCAAAAATTGCATCTTAATTTGTAATTTATGATTTCTACTACTAGTTAGATTTCAGTGATTACAGCAATCCGGTTACTAGAATAACAACGGTTTTGGTGTTAAGAATGAACACCGCGACCGAATCGAATGTAACTAACAAAGTAACATTTGACGTGTTACTTTATATATTTCCGAAGAAAGTTTATCTACCGTACGGTACTTTGACGCTTTAATGCCGAGAGACGTACCGTTGCGTTTGCTAGTCATCGACAGACATTTGAGAATTACCAATTTTACTGTTCCATGATGTCGTCGCACATCTCCACCAGTTTCATCTGCTGCCACGTGTAATCCGCGAACGTAGTGTGCTGAAGCGTTCGGCTCATCCTTTCGAAGTGTCGTTCTGCGCGGAAAAACAAAACAAAGCACAGCTCAAAATATGTTTATTTTGTATTTTCAAGCGCAAACGAATCGCAAACCGACCCGTGTAAGGAAGCAGGGTTTCGAGAATTTCTTTGATGTCCGCGCGTTTCAGAAGTTGGTCCGGCGTGTAACGCACGAGCACGTTGTTGAGCACCGACTGCGCCACGACGCAATGTTTGCTGTTTGTATTCCATGTGATCGTGAACCGCAATAGTACGTCTGTGGGTTGCGCGAGGATCATGTAATAACTGGTACGAGAAATTAAATTTCATCCGCAGTCTTTACCTATCTGGTCATCTCGGAGTTTTTGAAATACCTTCGCGAACTCCGCTTTCGCGTTCGGCAAGAGGAGAATTTCTGGAAACAAATTACTGCTGATCAATAATTTCTTCCTTGCAGTTGCGAGTAAAATCCTTTTTCTCACAGTTATTAAACACATCGTGTGTTTTTATTTGACAACTAGTTTCGACTCATCGGTGTAAATTCATTTTGGACTTTTTGCCGTTGTATAGTTTTACACGATTGATTGTTAACGATGGTCGTCATTCGTACCTGATGTATTGGATCTGCTTTTAAGATTTATTCGCGGCTGCATCTATCAATATCTCACATCTTCCACACTCTTTCTTATTGAATTTCTTCCTTCGCATTATTTACAAAATTGTGGGCCTTTTGTTTGCGCAAGGGGTTAAATATTTGAACCGAGGCAAACACGAAAGCGAACGCTTACCTTTGATTATCGTAAGCGCTCGGAACGGCTGCTCTAGCGTAATCGCTAACCCCAAAGCCTTCCTGAATTTCTTGTCGTGTAGCAGATTCGACAATTCTTGTTCCCTAATGTTTACAGCAATCGACTTGTTAGAATAGAAAAACTATACATGTTAAGAGAAGAAAATGCAGCAATTTACCGTTCCAGAAGTTCTTCTTGCTTCGCCGTCTCTTCCGCGATCTCTTCTTCGGTTACGTCCTAAGACAAGAGTCAGCATCATTGTGCGCGATTCGAAATACGGTAAGACCGTTTATACCATCCGGCATTTGACAATAATTAATTAAATAATAACCAATAACATTTCACCACACCATTATTGGTATTACATCGTGTACCATGTTCAACATCTATTGTATTCGTACGAAATGAGCTTTAAAACGCTTCGATTTAATCTCGGGTTATACCGGAATAGAAATATAGCTTCTTTTAATATTCATCATTTGAGTTTTAAAGTTAACGCCGCAGAATTATAAGATAAAGACGAGTTCTTTGTACCTTCCAGATTACCAATTTGGAATCTCCTCCGCCGGTAACAATCCTACTTTCGCTGGAATTCACTGCCAAGGCCCAAACCTTGTCCTCGTGCTCGTCGAACGACTTCACGCACTCGTTCATCTTGACAGACCACAGTTTCAACATCCCGTCCGAAGAACTAAAAAAACAACCGGCTTAAGAGATTGAAATGGAAGAAACAATATCGGCCGTGACATTTACCTGCTGAGCAACTGCATACCACCGCTTACAAATGCGACTTTCAAAACCGAGCTCTCGTGTCCCTCAAATGTCTTTAAAAAATACACGTCATTGCTCGCGTAATTTTCATCTAGTACAATTCACCGTGTTTGATAAATAACCTTTAAGCAGCTGAAATCGGAAAGGCTCCACAGACATATTGTGGTATCGGCCGAACTGGTCGCCAGCACTTTATCTGTCGGCGAGAAAACCACGCACCAAACTCCCCTGCGATGTCCTCGGAAGACCCCGACTAACGCCGCGTTCGGAAGACTCCACAACTACAGAAATCCGTTTTTAATTGTTAATAACTTCTCAAAAACTTTACAGAAACTCGCCAAATTTGGCAAAAATATACTTGAGAAATTTAATTAAGAAGCGTGCTGACGCCGTGAAGTTTCCATCCTTTTTGTGGAAATTCTTGCACCAGTTTCCGTGCACCTTAATGTTTTGCTTCGTGCAAATGTTTAATTAAAATCCTGTCTTCTAAACTAAACACCATTGCGAAAAATATTATTGCGATGGTAGGCTATCAAAATGTAAGCAACACGGTTGTGAGCTTTTTTCGTGCCATTAATATGACGTCACGCAGCAGGCGTGTTTATTAATCGATTTCGTTTAAATTTCGGACGAAGATGTCAAATACACTCGTGTATATTGTTGCCAAATTTGGTGAATTTCTATAAAGTTTTCGCAAAGTTATTAACAATTAAAAATGCGGTCGTTTTTTTGGGACACAGTGTACAGTTTCTATCGCTCACTTTTGCGGTTCTGTCCTGCGAACCGGTGGCGAAGAACTTGTCGTTCGGCGACACGCAGATCGAGTTTATGTCCCTTTCGTGGGCGACTTTGGTCTGCGTCGCGGTCAGGGACCTCAAAGACCCCGCGGACTTGACGTCGCGAGGCACGCTCCAAACCTTGACGCAAGTGTCTTGACTTCCAGAAACCGCAAACTCCGCCGTCAACCTTTAGACGTCAAGCACAGAATCGATGTTGCAAAACAATACGGTGGTTTACAAATGTTGAATTTATACCTGGAACTCGCAAGAGCGCCGACGGATTGACTGTGCCCTATCCCTTTCGCGACGCAGTGGACTGTCTTGGTAATTTCATCAAACAGCCAGATGAGGACGGTATTATCCTGCAAATGAAAAATTACATTTCACATTGGGAAGCTGCAAATAATGGGTTTCTGTATTTCTCTGTGGTTTTAACGCTCAATGAAGGATTACTTTGGAACTGGACGCCACCAAGTTAGGGTCGCTAGGGAAAACGGTTAAACTCAAAACGAGATCCGTGTGTCCGTGCAGCAGCTGGCAATTCTGCGTGGCGATTTCGAAAACCTTTATGTACTGGCTATTGGTAGCCACTATTATGAAATCCTGGTCTTTCCCCAGAAATGCCACGTCCAGAACATCGTCGCTGTAGCCGACAAACTGCAATTATAACAAAAAAGAACGAATGTCCCTAACTGGCATCGTAACAGATCCCTAGACAGTACCTGTTTCTGAAGACTGAGTTCTTCGGTCTTATAGAGCAACACGTTGTGCTCGAAAGTGACTACGGCGATCGTGTTTTGGGAATCCACGTAGAACGCGTGAGAAATGACCAAAGTCCCGTCCAGATCTTTCCCTTCCACATCTACGGCCGGCTCCGGCTGCGTGTAAACCGATACGGACTTCTTGGCGGACCACAACCTCAACACGCCTAGCATTGCAATCGCGGATTAAGAACCGAAACCGCCGGCCACGCGTATCGCGCTTCGCTTCGAAACCTTTGTCGCCGGCCGTGAAGAAGTAAGTGTCTTCGTTGTTCGTAGCGTAGAATTCAAATTTCCTATCCTGCGGTAATATCACGATGCTCTCTACGGTCTGAACCAAACAAAAGGATGTTAATACATCCTTCCCGTGTAGTATACAAAAGATGCGACTCACTTCGTACACGGGTATCGTTTTCAGCGATGTAAACCTAGTCACGTCCCACATAATAACGACTTTATCTCTACCGGAACTAAATAAAAATGAACGGTGTTATACTCGGGGAAACTCATTGGGAGCATTTATAAACAACACGAAATGGTTATTTCACCTCAGCATTCTGTTCCCATCGTCGGTGAACGCGAGACATGTCACCGCGCTGTAATGGCCTTTAAGGCACGCCATCAAGCAACTTATTCTCAGTTCCCACACGTTGATCACGTAGTCGTCCGCGGCTCCAAAGATAAGATGCCGTTCAGTGTCGGGGTGAAACGCAACGACGCTGTAATAAAAACTTTAAATCAAATTGGTATGTAACAATCCGACACCGCAAGCTAGTAGGGCTTTTTATCTGACTGCTACTAATGTGGTGTGAGATGGTACACTCGGCAATTTATGCAGAATGGATTGGTTCCTTAACTATAAACACAACGCAGTTGCACCTATTCCGGTGCACGTGCTTGCTTAGTAGTTCCCTAAGCACTTCCTAATGCCCAACGTCGAGGGGGGTTGAAAACCGGGCCACCACAGGAAGTTCGAGCTCATTGGTTAGATTGCAATTAATTAGTGCCACTGGCCGGTTCATTTAGTCGAAATCGACTCCAATAGGATTGCGGAAACACCAAAAGAGAAAGAGGTGAACGTGATGCGCGTTCCCAAGTTGTTTACGCAGATTACATTGTACCTTTTAATAACATTACCTAAGTACACCTTGGCAACCTTTGAGGTTATGCGTGACGTACTGCCGCACGATGTTCCAGATCTTGACGGATGAATCCGCACCTCCGGTTGCAACCAGAGTCGAGGTGCGATCCATGGTCATTCGACTGATGGGACCTTTGTGAATGGACTAGTAGAAACGGAATAACATCATTCTACTAAGTATACGTGAAGGTATTGTACAGGCGCAGTAAAGCACAACGATCGTACTTTCCACGTCCGCATGCACACGCCGGCACGCCAATCCCATTGCTTTATCAATCCACTCCTTCCAGCAGTTATCAAGGTCTGAAGTAATTAAACGACGATCAACAATATAAATTTTGAAATTAAAACCTCAGTGCGCGTAATTAAAATAACCTCATTGTTGGGACTGAGCGTAAACGATTGCAGCTCGTCGTTTTCATCCTAAAAACCACAATTTACAAAATTGCAACACGTTTAAATAAAAGTATTACACTGTGATGGTTTTTATGTATACTGTAAAATGTTCGTACTAAATTAAGGAATTTGGACACTTGACCGGTGGCAACGTCAACGATGGAAACTTTGTCCCCAAAGCTGCAGAACATGAATGATCCATCGCCGTTGAACTACAATACAATTTATATCAATTTATATTAACACAAAGCTAATATAGATACAACATCACCTTTATATCTTTTCCAGTGAAAAACGCCTCCAACTTGAATTCAACTGCAAAGCTAATTGTAAAAACAATATATAACATAATGTAGATTCCGAAAATTGCATTAAAAACTAAATAGGTAATTACTTTCTCTTGTGTTTTTCGCTTGCAGACATGTTTCTTAATTATTTATTAATCGACGACGAGAATAATTAACCTAAAACATTAGTTTTTCCTGGATTTCATTCCAACATCGGCGACTGAAAATGAATAAAAGTAACAATACATCTATCAATCAGGATAAAACAAGGAGTTCTACTATATTTATAATCGTGTTTTCCATAAATAACTCACGTGCCAGCGAGTTGAACGAAGAAAGCACATGCATCACGAGCCGATAAACACGGCCAGGACCACGATTGCAGAAAGACTCCGCCTCCAAGTAACGACGGATCTAATCGCATTTCGACGAATACCATAAAACGTAGCCTCTCACACACAGGTCGGCATTCTTTCCGAAGCGTTCGAGGGTACACAAGAGGAGGAGCTTCTCTGCACACTCCCATATCGGGTACGGCATCCTGTTATTTACGGAAAGCCGGTTGAACGCGATTGGCCGTGCTTTACAATTGGGAAGGTGGAGCCTAACTGCGCTACAAGGTCGTGATCATACGTACATGTATACCGGCTACGAAGGCGAAGATAAACGAATGATATCACAATGAGGGGGCGGAACTTGACTGCGAAGCTGATTTGCAACCCGAATCGCGCCTATCAAATTTTATCAAAAACAGGTTATAGGTACCGCCCGGGAAATAGGGGCGGGGCCGATCTTTATTCGCAGGCGGCCTTGCCTTTTCCTTTTATACTTGCTACAGTTTACAGTATCAAATTCCTAGAAATGAAGCAAACAAATTAAGCGATGATCTAAGTTAAAAAAATAATCACTGCTAGCCAATACATAAATGCTTCCACATACGTCACAGGTAAGTTAAAATGTGATACTATTTGATTTGTAACTGCATGACAAATGCAAGAGCAGATTAAGGTCAAAATTAAACCGGATGTCACTGCTGTATATACGATAATAAACCTCACAAATTTGGAAGTAAACAACAGTTATTTACTATGTTTCGCACCTTAATTCAAGCTTCCTCTTAGTGTGTGCACAATTATCATTGGATGCGCCTCACAAAAGTGCACGCAGACATTGAACATTCATAAACCACATGTCAAAGTTTTTTTGGTTGTTTAAAAATATGCCTGTTATTTATTTCTGACATTACAGGGAAAATATATGCAATTTGCCGCCATTGATCAAGCAAAAAACTTTGTTCAGATAATATTTCAATTGAAAAGTAAAAATGGTAACTTCATAATTTACTTTTAATCTGCAGTATTAGCTTGTAGTGTTTGACTTTTATGAGAAGAGGATTCCAAGAAGAACTTGTTGATTGAACTCTTAATATTTTCCAGGGTCGGACATGTGTCTGAATCGTCAACACCTAAGAAATGATTACCAACCATCAACAAGTACTTACCAACAATAAGCAAGTACTTAACCACATGTACAAGCCGTAACTGCAAACCTCGCCGTTCGTACGTACATCGAAATCCACGATGACCGTGGCCGTAGCGGTCATCTTGCTGCTCTCGGTCCATCGCGGTTGCGTACTAGCCAGGTCCCCTTCCCACCAACCTGTCCGGAACACGGTGTTGCCCTGCAGGTGCGAGTTCAGGACACCGTCCACCAACCTGCTCTCGTGTCCGGAAGCCCTGGGCAACGAAGACCTCGGCAACTGCCTGCGCGATCCCTCCGCGTGGTCCGTCGTGGCCGAGGATCTCTCCGAGGAGCCCGTAACCGCGTCCAGGACCCGGGTGGAGACGATCGTCGTGTCTGGGGGAAGACATTTCAAGACGTTTAACCTGAGCGTGTTCGCGGACTTCGCCTCCGTGCGCAACCTCTCGCTCGCCGCCAACAACATCCACAGGTTTGACTCGACGGGCAACGTGTCGCTGCCTAGCGTGGTCCATCTGGACCTTTCCAGGAACGACCTCCGAGCCATCGGCCACCAGCTCACCACCGTCTTTCCCAACCTAAGGAGCCTGAACGTCTCGCACAACAACCTCACTCAACTGCCGCCGGACGTTTTCGCCAACAACCCGCATCTCAAGTCCGTAAGCCTCAAGTGTGAGTTTATTCGCGACGTCCAAACACTGATTATAATACGGACGCAAAATGAGTCCACACAACGCTCTCGCTAACAATGTCGAATACGGAGGATAGTTTACAGACTTCACATGCTGGTGTGGCGTAACATGACGGACAAAATTTGTCATATGAACCTTTGTCCGAAAATGCAAACTGAGCTCGGTGGAGGAACAGTCTAGATTTATTGGCAAACTTGTCATAAAACATAACAGCTTTTTTTGCCGAGTTTCAATTCACTTTTCAGTTGAGCTCTTCAAACTTCCAGAACACGAATAGGACTTATTTTTTATTGACTACTAGTTTCGACTCATACATAGAGTCATCATCAGGTCAAAGTAGTTTGAAAGTAGTTTAATCTGAAAAAGTCTTAACTGAAAAATGTTTAGTTTGCGGCCAAAGTTACGCCGTTCGACGGTACTGAATTGTTACAACCTATAAAGGGGAAAACAGTATGTATTTCAAAGTTCCTGTACCTTTGTGCCCCTCAAAAACAGTATAAAAATAAATCGGTTAATATTAGGAAAACTCCTTTTCACTCGAAGTAGGTTCCAAGACCTATTAACACAATAGGACCGAGTGTCGGCTCTTCAGAGTGAAAAGGATTTGTTAAATACCACTCATTGGCCACGTGCCTTTATGGCAATGCTTTTTAGTAGGCTAAATATAAAAGGACTTATTTTTTTGCTTTTGCACACCACGCAGCCAACAAGTGGAAGTGCGCCAGCATGGCTTGGCTCCGCGACTCGGTGCACCGGGGCAAACTGCTGCTGGCCGACTGGAAACACACCCAGTGTTGGTACATGAACTCGACCGACAAACCCATGCTACTGACCGAGTCGTGTCCCACCAACTGCTCCTGCATCCCGGCACGGTACAAGCTGACCGTCAACTGCAGCGGCCGCGGCTACCAATCCCTGCCGCTTCACATCCCGCCGGACACCAACCAGCTCGACCTGCAGAACAACAACATATCCGTAAATCCATCCTTTTATCTTCAACCAAGTTACATAGCAAACTACAAATTACGTAACTGCAATATTCCCATCTTCCAGCCGCGTGCGCTGGTCAAACATTGACACGTCACCGCGCTTCACGAATTACGATTACACACTACACATATTCCACATTGTCATTCAACCCTTTTATCGCTTATTTAGCAACATTTAACTCCTGAATCCGGCCAAAGTTACCGCGTCCGACGGTAGTACTTATGTACTTCAAAATGGACCCGCGATTCAATAGCAATTTTGAAATGTCCTTTTCAGAGTTTCTCATCTCTACTGGACATGTACAACAAAGTGAGAGAGAGGGAGAAGGGAAACGGGAATAAGGGCCAGGGCCCCAGGAAGCCCGGCAAGAGCCACGAGGAGCGCGACAAGTCCGCGGTCGTCGCGTACAAGCAGCTGGCCTTCCTCTACCTGGACAACAACTCGCTCGCCTCCCTCAACGAACTCGAGAACCTGACCAGTCTGTTCGTGCGACTGGTCAGCCTGACGGTGACCGGCAACCAGCTGCGCCAGATCCCCGTGCACGTCTTCCAGGAGATGTTCTTCAACACGCTCTCGTTCGTCAAGCTCAGCGACAACCCGTGGGACTGCCACTGCAACTTCACCGTCAAACTGATCCGCATGCTGCTGAACTGGAACAAAGTGGAGGACGCCGCCCTGCTCCGGTGCGCGTACAGCGACGCGAGGAACCCGGGCAAGCCGATCGTCAAGCTGCGCGAGGTCGACCTGTGCTACGTGGACCCGGCCGGCGTCCATCCCCTGGACGTCTTGAACGGCTGCCTCGCCTTGGCCATCGTCTTCTGCGTCCTTAAACTGGCCTACGACTGGAAACGGATGAAGGAGACCGGCAAGTTGCCGGCCGGCCCTTACACGCTGTGCGCGTGGCTCAGGTGCCGCAGGAAGTCCACCAATTTCTAGTTCTTTCCGAAACCCAAATTGCCTTGTTCTTATATTATACTATATGTATATTGGGAGGAGGAGGAGGAGGTTGGAAACCGTATTGTTGACCCGAAAGCCGAGAGGCAAAAATGTTGTTACGTTGCGTAAAATGATTTAGGAGAAGTTGTCGGGGGGAAAAAGACAAAGAGACCCAACAATGCATAATTGAATTTTGCCAGCATTTCAACAATTTGGCTGCCAAACTAAGTTCATTGTACAATAAGAAATGTGTCAACCATTATATCAAATATCGTGCAATTTGGTGGAACTTTAGGTATGTTAATGTTAATGTAGTACCTATACTTTATTCGACATCAAATTACGAAATTACGTACTCGAGTGTCTCGATACGTTTCCGTGCGATTCTTATACCAACTCTTTGTGAGGAATTTAGAATATTATACAATGTACCAAGTGATTTCCTGCGTGCTCCACTGGAGGTACATTTGGCAGCCAAAGTTGAGAGGTTTCAAATGCAGACGGAGAAGTATAACTGTACAATGTTTATACGTACGCATATATACACTGTTGATGTTATTCGCGCGAGAATTCTCCTTTTGGTTTGTTTTGTTAAATCGTAGTTAATTTCACCTGGAATATTCAATTAAGTGATCGACTACGGCATAATTTGTGATTGATATAGTTCGATAATCGATTATACAGTGATTGATTGTCAATTGGCACATAATCGACCGATACAAAACCGATTAGATGCATTCCCAATCGAAGCACAATTTTTTTATTGAAAACCAATGGAATAATGAATGCAATTGTATATTTTATATTGTATATGTAGTTTTGATTCGTCGAAAGGCGCCACCTGGTGGTCATTCCGTCACGGATTACATAGTGAATTCCAAGAAAACAATATGTAATTGAACAATAACTGTGTTTGTTGATCGTTGTCATGCATATATGGTTGAACTGTTATATATTTGCATATTTTTTACGTAATCATTGTTCAATGGAGTTGGAAATGTTGCAGCAATAAAATTATATTGATTACCAAAAATTATTGGACATGTAGTTTTATTTTATAGTTATTGCGTGGAATTTTAAAGAATATTTCTTACTTACAGCTGCTATACATCCACCAGTGGCGCCATCTATTAGCAACATTGTTTAACATTCAACATATCGAACACCCTTAAAAATCCCACTAAAAATTATAATATTGCAAAATTAGCTTGATTATTATTGGCTTGTCGTAGTACATGGACATTTTCATGATATTTTATCAATTTATGCCAGAAAACTGATTTTTATTCGAGTTTTGACAGGGTTAGTATATAAAAACTGTCAGGAACCGGATTGCGCGCAACACATTGTGACGTCACCCATCCGATTAAACCGCACGCTAAGAACGAAAGTTGCAGCGTAACGGGAATCGCGCGAGAAAATTGCGGCCGTCTCAATTTCCGGTTCTCATAGTTTCGTATGTAGTGGATTTGCTATAACTACATAAAAAAAATGGCCGATTCGGATGAAAGCGCCACTTTCAAGCACGTAAGTTGGTCGGATATGAAACGAAATGACAGTTTTTCAAGGTTATACACGTGAATAATACGAAAATATAACGCAGAAAACCGTTCTTGAGATCATGAAGACGGCGTTTCAAGACAAAGACAAGACAAAAGGTTGTGTTTAAAATCTTCACAACATTAAAATGTCTACTACGAATAGCGTGTTGTGTACTAAAGGATACAATTTTAATTGTGTAGTGAACGCAGATGCGCTTACTTTGATCGTGGAAATTCTCCGCCTTTTCGCGCTCGGTACGCGTGTACAACTCGCTCTCGCGCAACTTTCTTGCGCGCAATGCGTGCTCCCGCAATATTCTACATCGCAACCCGGCATCGGCTTGCGGGTGACGTCACAACAAGTTGCACGCACCATATCGCCCGCAAGAAAGTTTCACGAGCTTCGCATTCATATTAAAAAAATACAATAAAAAAACTGCAATCACCTTTCGATGTTTCTTGTTCAATTTCTTCAGAGGCTGCATCCAGATGCGTTCATCACGCCCAAGTAACTATTATATTCCGTCATTTTCACAATTTGTTCCACGTTTATAAAACTGGAATGCAATTTTGAATGCGAATTGACTCGATTTCAGCTTCAAAAAGGGGACAATGTGGAGCTGGAGCACGTACAGAAGATTCTGCCTCAGTTAGTGAGTCGCCATCATGGTCTTTTATGGCGATTTTTCTCAAAGAAAACGGTATAAAACGTGTATTTATATACGCAGCTGCTCGACTTCTCTTGAAATGGGACGTCGATCGCCACGCCACCCAACGGACCGGTGGCCAACGCCTCAACTACACATTTCTAACAATTGCATAACTCGTGAAGCGATTGTGAAATCTGTACGAAATAAATACGGACAAAAACATGTTCTGTAAATTGGAACCAATAGAAAATAAATTACTGCTCACATCACAAGTTTCAGTCATTTAAATAATTCATAATATAAGTTATATCATACATATAATTATGAATCTATGGGATTATGAGAAATAAAGCAAAATATATGTGGCTATTCAGTGTGAATATATGTCTGAAAAGAAAGCCGGCATTTGGTACACTGGACACTTTAATTCGTACGTTTTATTCAGGAATTTTATAATAAAATAATTTACTCTTTGAGGTATTTGTTAATTAATTACTTTGCTGCACAAAAGAAAATTACAACTTGAACCCATTTCTGATATATTTCCATAACTAACGGTTATGAAAAAGGACCAAATTGTACGCGTTGCTTCTTGCTGCCATCAAATGCACAAAAACCATTCATTATTTCAGTATTTTCCTTCTTTTAAAACTATAAATTTGACGCAAGAAATAAAGAGGATCAAACAGTGAAAAAAGTAGAATCCCTATTTAATGTATTATAATCAATAGTAGGAGGTATTAAAGGTGACCTGACAAGGTTTTGTAACATACCCTGAAAATGACACTGTAGAACAATCACCACAAAATAAGAAAACTACTTTTCGAATTTTTTTTTATGAAATTATTTTATGAGATATTTGGAGACAAATTGGAGAAAAGAGTGAAATGTTTGCACATGCTTTCCATACTCCAAGTATGGAAAGCCTACTTGCTCAAACCAGTTTTGAGCACATGTGCACTATCCACCATTTTCCCTCGCAATTGCTCGGGCCTTTTACTGCCACGGATGGCACCCATACATGTAGAAACTTGACACTTAGCAGGTGTATCTACACCTGCTAACTGTCACTCCACTGTAGCAGGTTCAACTGCTCACAGTTTGAAAACGGCTACGCGGAAAAATCTGAAAATTTGCAGGAAGGTTCCGCATTGTGTGCAATATATTTCCTTCAAATTTCATAAATATTAAAAATGTCGAAAACTGCCATGTCAGGTCACCTTTAAGTGTAGAGGAAAGGGCTGGAATCTGAAAACCTACGCTTTAATATGGGTTATAACAGATCTTGAAACTTCACGCTCACCTAGCAACTTTCTACCTTAAAACAAATCTAATGTAAGATCGGATCGCAGAAGTTGAATCGGTTGGCAGGATATAACATTTGACAATAGTAATGGAAAATTAAGGAAACCCTGTAAACCTTTTAAAACTCCACGACAAGGTTCGAGACGCAAACCGGGAAACCGAGCGGGAAGAGCAACGCAAGCACCGAACGAGTAAAATAAAAGAGCTGGAAAAAAACAAACGAACATAGCCAAGCAGATTAAAACGAAACACACAAACGAAGTTCCCGTTAATGATTAATGATAATTAAAAGGGGGCAGCCGTGTGGGGTTTCTACGTAAGCCTTTCTTTCCCCCATCGCGAAGTGCAACTTCATGCGGGATATACAAGATTCGTCTCGCAAAACATGACAAGTGAAGACGGGCAAACCCTTCAATGGAGCACACGAAAAACGTTTTATTATTTGAGAATTGGATTAGAATGATCATAGCATATGACATTACAATTATACCGGCCATACCGGGGATAGAAGAAAAGAAAACAAAGTGAAACCGCAACTCGGGAAGGTGTACAGACCACGGATAAAAAGGCTATTACAAGTGTTCTTGTTTGGTTTCTTACTTTTTTTTACACAGGCATCGTGTTGGAATATAAGACAAAATACTGTGCTACGATCTGGTAAGGAAACTACTTCTACTTCTGTAATAATAATAGAGCAAGATTGGAACGAGAAGGTGTGCGTATACGGACAAAGGGGCCATCCGCAAAACGAAATCCTGGTTTTGAATCAAAGTAAACAGGCAGTTACAGAAATATTCGCTGGAAATTTATGGGGAAACATTCTTCCCGTGAATTTACTAACAAAGTTTGAGTCTAAAATGTACAGTACTGGGGAAATCGATATGAAATCCCTTTCTGTTACTCGTCTACATGGTGAAAAATGTTATTATAACTTGTACATTGATCATTATTAAATTTACACAATGATTTAACTTGGTTTTTTGGAAATGGCAACAATACTTTACCCTTTTATCACCGCCAATTGTGATTTGAAAGCGCAAAATGCGCAGTTTGTCTGGTAATAATTGCTTTTTCAGTAAGATATCACTCTGAAAATGAATGATTATTAATCCTGGATATATAACTGCAAGATATTAACAACATTAAATATTTCAACAGGATTTTTAAAACGATAGTTTCTTTATTTCTTTTGCATTTATTGCGTGCTATATTCCTTAGACTGTACAGGAAGATACCATCTTGTATAATGAATACCACATTTTTCACCAGCAAATGCAATATTTAATAATTGTAAAAAGCAAATGGCGATCACAATTAAAGACAAGATACTGTCTCAAATAAACTGAAATGTAATGTGCAATCAGTGTTTCAGCAGCAAAACAGAAATGAATTTGTTATTAAGAAGTAATTCAAGAGAATCAGCGGTTGAAGTTCCCGATAAATTCACGTAAAATCGGAATTGATATCGCAAATGATGCACAGGGGCATGATTACTTTCAGGGAGTTTTTTTGCAGATGGCCCCTGAGTATCGGTTATTAGGCTGCCTACTACTGTACCGTCTTAAAACAAGCCAAGTAAGTTTTCGCGGTGAGACAAGTTGGGTTCAAGAATCATAGCCAACAACCCCGAACAACCAAAACACACGCATAGGCCACTAGTAATTAATCATATGATGCTTAATATCGTACATACACGTACACACCAAAGTACAAAAAAACCGGTGCGGGCAAAAACGAAGGGAAGGGAAGGGTTATTATTCTTTCGCGGTCCTTTACTTCACGTACGTGCGAGTTTGTAAACCGCTGCTGCACTTAAATACTGGTAAAAAATAATCGTTTCAAAACCACAACACCAGAGTGAGGAGAAAGAGAGAGAGAGAGAGAGAGAAAAGATAGACAACGAACTCATCACAACATCATTCAAACCAAAAGCTAAGAAGATTCAGATGTGGGAGAAAGAAGATTCGCGAAATCGCGCAAGTGTCAAAACTGGGAGAAATTAGATTAGTAAATCTAAAATGATGAAAATTGGTTGCCATGTTTCTTCGTTGAGCTTTCTTTCTTTCAGCTGTCTCGGTTTATAAATGTATATCTTTGGTTCGTGGAAATTAAGCAATCTCTTTGCCGGCCGGACGACAACTCGCGCGCGAGATTCAGCGAACGGGGAAACTGGAAACTGTATTTTGGGAATTGGATTAATGGTGAAGATGATGATGATGGCAACGAAAATTCACGACGTAAGCATTAATACAATGTAAATTGGAATACATAAATGTCAAAAATCACTACTCGAGTCCCCAAAGTCTCGTTTTTCGTCCAACCCCGAACCCGTCAGTTGCAGCAGATGAAATAGGGGAAAAAAGTACAGTTAATACAAGTAAGTTAGTACCTGCTGTGTTTCAAAATACATGTGTCCAAAAAAACAACAGAAAAGGAAAATTGAAACTCTCGGTGACAGGTAAAGCTGTCGAGACATCGGACCGGACGCACGACTCGCATCGACTCGTACGTTGAGAAGTAAAAAGCTTTCTGAAATGTCAAACTAATCAATTGGATGAAATACAATAAGATTTAAAAAAGAAGACTCTAAGCAAAGAAACTACTTTCTTGGAAGTTAATAAAATGTAAGACTATTGTAGATTTACCCTAAATTCAGGAGTTTGTCTTCTCGGTTTGAACAAGGTTAAATTTTAAGATTTCAACAGAACGAAACTCGATTAAAATTAAAGAAAACCACAATATTAAATCCTCTATGAATACAAAGAGCACTTTCAGAGTTTCTGTGAGCATTTGCCGTCAAATAAAAATCTTGTAATAAAAATTTCTCGTTTTTTTGCCATCATCAGTCATCTTTTCATTTTTCCCTGTCAACTAAATCAACACCGAATCTAAAATGAAATTAAAATGGGAAATATTTACTTGGAGAGAAAGGGTGAGAGAGAAAGTAAAATTGTGAATTTGGGAGAGGGTTTTTCATCGGGGAAACCGGCTCATCTAATGACGATTAAATATGACGATCGTTCTGAGTACTTATACAGTTCAACACGATATACAAGAACATTATACCAAGGACATCATTGGCTATTTGAGAGATTTACATTTCGAAAAGGTCCTTACACGGCTCTCCCCCGTACTCCTATACGCGTACGAGAGACAGCGAAAGGAATTAATTATTCCTTCCGGATCTGTGAAGTATGCAGGACCTAAGAAAAGTAGCATGTACAATAGGTCTTTAATCTTAAAGTTATAATCTCTAATAACGGGTCCTTCCTTCGACTTCAGTGCCGCAAAGGAAGCCGCGACAACCCGGTCCGTTTGTTTTTGCGAATGCGTTTTTCTTAAATCCTATTCCAAAAATTTGACATGAAATGCTTCTTCTTTCTTTCTTTCTTTGTTTTTTTCTTTTTCATTGTGTAAGAGTGTATTTTTGTTTTTGTTTTTTACAACATTACGAGCGATGCAGCGTTTCGTCGTCGTGATATAAAAACGAACAAAGTTTTTCGCACCAATAATAATAATAATAATACTAGAAACGTAGGAGGAGACGAGCAAGAAATGATAATTCAATGAGATTCATCGCTGCTTTTTTTCCCTCCCCTCCCCAACAACAGAAGTTACTATACTTTTAGCAAAACTAAGTCTAAAAAGTTACTTACGGCGAACCGCGGCGGCTTCGAAAGGAACTCTCGCCGCGCGACGGCTCAATAAATTAAGTTAATTTCAAGAAAAAGCAGTTGGGATTTAACGGTGTCGTTTTCTATTTCTTTCCTTGTAATAAGGGGGATGAGAAGAGAAAATAAAGGAACTGCGGGAGGGCCAAATTTGCAGTACAATTCAACCAAATCCTCGTTCGCGAGAACATGCATTTACCGCGCAACAGCTGCGATTCGTACCGGCACAATATTTCTATTTCTTCCACTACAATCTCAAATACCAACTTTATTTTGCTTCAATCCGCTGACTAATTATACCAAAATTACATTTTCCCCCAGTTTCAAGCGTATAATATATTATTTCAAGAAAGATAAGGAACAATAATACGTGCAGTAGTTTTGTTTGATGTCATACATATAATATTTTACTTTATTTTAAATGATCCATCCCAATAATTTATTAAAAAGTAAACATTGTTCTTCATTTTCCCATAAAAACATTTTGCATTCTTCCAATTTGTTTTGAAATTTCAAGGATGCTTTTGTGTCTACATCAAGTCCGTTCAAAGTGAAGAAACAAATAAGAAAACTTTTATTTTACTGTGAAGAAACAAATAAGAAAACTTTTATTTTACTGTGAAGAAACAACTACAATACTTTTTTAAAGTAAAATTTATGATTAATTAATACTTTGTAACACTATTTTCAGGAATTGTAACTATCAATATGGCCACACAAAAACTTCCTTAAAAGATTTTAAAGGAATGCAATTTTTCCCCATGGGAAAATGAAGAACAATGTTTACTTTTAATAAATTATTAGGATAGATCATTTCAAATTATGGAAAACATTATATACATGACATCAAACATGAAAAAATCTGCAAAACTCTTAAGAGTTGCTATTAATTTGGCCACTACTGTATATAGCTCCACATTAATTTGGTTAAAAACTGAATTCGCATTTATATATACTGTTAACATCTGTATATTTCAATAGGCAAAAATGATTACTGTACCACAAATATATTGTATTTGATTTGAAGATTTTATGAAATTTTGATACGCGATTAATCACCGGATTCACGCGCTGTAAAGATTTTAAGCGGTATTTATTTTATTATTGTGACAGTACGATTCCAGGTCGATTTCATCTGTCTGGACACTTGCTTTACAATGCAGTTACTTTGCTTTTATGAGAATAAAATATAAAGAACAAACTATACACAGTCCGATCGAAGCGCGAGTTCATCGTTTCAAGCTGCCGTATTATATCTAGCAAGTCTTTTCTTTTTCGGATAGTACAAATGTAATAATATTACAATTTACACTTACACACACGTATGTAATGCACAAGTACGACAAGTGACCAGACCAGCAAACACGGAACAAAAATATGAAAAAGAAAAATCAAGTTACGCGAGAGAAGCCTGTCTGAGATTTCGGGGGAAATAACTGTATAAATTGGGGAAAAGTGAGGTTCTTGGTTTCCGAGCACTAATGTAACAGTAATTAATTATACACACACTCATATGTATATAAATAGGGCACATTTTACACACTGTGGAGTATAATTACCAAATAATAGGGTGTCTACCACATTGGAAAGACTATATCAATTTCCCAATCACGGCTTCGCAACATTTCCCACAAAATTTACATTTGACAATGGATCTGTGCATAAATATCATGCGACTAATTTTGAATTTAAACAAAAAAGATCCCAAAGTGGAGGAAACTATATAATCCATTCAAAAGAAGTTGAGAAAAAAGGCGTGGCATGCGCGGTGCTCGCGATTGGCTACATCGGAAAAAGGCTTGTCTTGTGGTTCCTGCTGCCAATCAAAATGTCGGAATCTACACTGCTACTCACGCCCACATATCACGTGGTTTTTGCTATCCAATAAGCTTCGAACATGGGCACGCCTTTTTTCTCAACTTCTTTTGAATGAACTATAATTTTTGTATCTTTATGACATGCAAAGAAAACAATTTCTCCTCATTTCATAAAGTTTATTTTGTCGATATTTTTTATGAATTGACTTTTAATACACGTCTGTGTTTTTGGTACAGCAAGTGTTCTTTGCATATTTAACTTCAAATTTCCCCCGCATATAGTTGTCAGGAAATCTATGAATTCCATGCCAGTAGACACCCCAACACAATGTTGTCCCTAAAAAGCTAAGGGCACAATGTCAATTCGGACCAAACATGCTTCATCCCAACATAGCTCTTCGTACTTGTTTAAAATAGTTTTGTGCGATGCGTTAAAACGGTAACCCGTCATTTTTGGCAAAACGTCGATTCAGTAAAATGAACGGAGAGAAAGAGAGAGAGTTTTTTTTGGGAATTATGCTCCACTATATGGGATCGATTTATATATATATAATGTTGTAATAGTACGTTTCAGGATTGGACACTTGGACTTGGCGCGAGATTCTCAAAATGTTTCGCCTAGCGGAGAGATTAATAGCAATAGACACGGCATCTCCCCGGGTTTTTTTTTCCTCTCTCCTTATTATAGCTGCACTTTTCAAACACATTTCGACCGAACACACGAGGAGCCGAGAAATAAAAACACAAATACACACGCACAGGTATTGCTTTCCGCTTCCGACAGACTGGCAAATTCCCAAATAAACCTCGCGGTTCGGTCTTCTTTTTTTGACAAGGCTTCGTATTTCTTAACTTTTTTTAAATATGCAATAGCTACTTGTAATATTAATAATGATGATAATTATAATGATAATATAATGCGATCTGACATGTGTGTATTTTTGTTTCACGAACGTGGCGAAATCTTGGGATGGATCGATCGTGAAAAAACGAGAGATGCTGCGGCGGCGGCGAGAGAAGGAAAAGGGGCAAAGAACAAGAAGTTGTTTCTCGAGAAGAAAACAAAACAAAACGAAACGGAAAGACGTTCAAAATCCTGTCTCTTTCTTGGAAGGAAAACCTAAAAATGCCACCTTCAAACTTCGAACAGGGTTGGGTCCTTTCTTTCAAAATGGGATTTTAAGGTGATGACGGCTTTTCCGAGATAACGAGTTGGATTTTTCTCATAAGGAAATTGTGAAGTTTCCCTCCCAGTACCTTCGTAAAAAGTTCCTCGTGCTTTTTTTGTTTCCTTAGTTTTGTTTCCAACCGCTGCGTATAGTCCGTCGTCACTGAGTATGTTGTATTTCGTCGTTTTCTTCCTTTTTTGTTTTTTTTTATTTCGCTGCTGCTCAGGTTCTTCGCCGGACAACGTACCGAGTTGAGTCGAAGAGTCTCAGTACGGCGCAAAACGGTTGTAACTTCCCCTGTAAACCGCAGCCTGGAACCGAAGAGATGATATTCAATTTTCACGCCACAAGTTGCTATATACAGGGTGGAAGAAAAGTCTCGCCTGTTTGCAAATAACTTTGACAGCGATGATTCTAGGTCACTTACGAGTATGAACAAAGTTGGTCTACGCGCACTGGGGGACACCTATCTATAATATCGAACTTGACCTTGATGCCCGATTTCAAGGCCATTCGAACACTAATTCCGTTAGTTTTGCCGATAGATATGTAGTTTCAATTTAGGAAATGTTGCC